>JAUZSV010397025.1:0-11127 GCA_034780495.1 Parotocinclus cesarpintoi | reverse complement strand
ACTTCACACATGCTGAGGTCATGGTCAAACCGCCGACCGTGGTTCTACCACGTGTTCTAACGGTTCCACCCTGATGCTGTGGTTGTTAATGGTTTGGGTGTGATTAAATAGTGCCAAATTTCTCTTTTTATGGATAGCAGTGACAAAATGGCAATAAATCAAGGCAATCTAGCATACGTTAGGTCATAGTGCGTGTTGAGCTGGCCTTTGCTTTTGCTTGAAGGCTTGAAATTAAAAGCAGAAAACTGAAGCAGATGCTTTTATTATTCACTGCATGCAGGGAAGCCGGCAGCACAGTAAGTCCCTGGAGGATGCCTCCTGCAGATTGAACTCTACTACGTTTAGTGAGCAAGGTTTCTAAGTAAAGATCCAATATAAATGAATAAAGTTATGGGATATGTGGCAGGTAGTCCAGGGAAATGAAAAACACCTTTTTGTCTAATAATGATGGAAGATTGATGAGAACGGGGGTCATTTCCCACCAGGATAAGATTTAAGATGTTACCACTGAAACGGCAAGATAAAAATTAGCCATTTATCATCTTTTGGAAACTTTTCAGCATTATAGGGAAAAAAGGTCACATGAATAATCAATGCTCATACTTTGGTGCACTGTCAGTAATGAAATAGTGTTGAGTTCATACCAGAGATCCATCTTGTGGTCTGTATAAAATGCTATCTACTTTATCAGCTTATACAATTCCAATGAAGTTGGGACGTTGTGTAAAACATAAATAAAAACAGAGTACGATCATTTGCAAATCCTTTTCAACCCATATTCCATTAGATACACTACAAAGACAAGATATTTAATGTTCAAACTGATAAAAATTTATTGTTTTTTTTGGATATATTCACTCATTTTGAATTTGATGCCTGCAACATGTTAAAAAAAAGTTGGAACAGGGGCATGTTTACCACTGTGTTACATCACCTTTCCTTTTAACAACACTCAATAAGCGTTTTGGAACTGAGAACACTAATTGTTGAAGCTTTGTAGGTAGAATTCTTTCCCATTTTTGCTTGATGTACAACTTTAGTTGCTCAACAGTCCAAGGTCTCAGTTGTCGTATTTTGCGTTTCATAATGCACCACACATTTTTAATGGGAGACAGTTCTGGACTACAGACAGGCCAGTCTAGTACCTGCACTCTTTTACTATGAAGCCACACTGTTGTAACACGTGCACAGAATGTGGCTTGGCATTGTCTTGACACTTTTCACAACAGTGAAAAAGACGTTGCTTGGATGTTGCTCCAAAACCTTTATGTACTTTTCAGCATTAATGGTGTCTTCACAGTCTATCTCAGATAAGCTCGGCCGGTGGTGTTTCTGTGTGTTGTTGATATATGGCTTTCACTTTGCATGGTAGAGTTTTAACTTGTTCCTGAGCCCAAGTGGTAATATCCATTACAGAATGTTGTTGGTTTTTAATGCAGTGCCACCTGAGGGATTGAATGTCATGGGCATCAGTGTTGGTTTTTGGCCTTGCTGCTTACTTGCACAGATTTCTCCAGATTCTCTGAATATTTTAATTGATATTATGGACTGTAGATGTTGAAATCCAAAAACTCCTTTCAATTGTGTGATGAGAAATGTTATTCTTAAACTGTTGGACTTTGGACAATGTGATGAACCGCACCCATTCTTGCTTGTAAATTACTGAGCCTTTCAGGGATGCTCCTTTTGATACCCAATCATGTGGAATGTTCCGACGTGTTTTTGAGCATTTCTCAACTTCCCCAGTCTTTTAATGCCTCTGTCTCAACACTTTTGGAACGTGTTGCACTCAAATTCCAAATGAGTGAATATTTACAAAAAACAATGTTCATCCCTTTGGTCATTAAATATCTTGTCTTTGTAATGTATTCAATTGAATATGGGTTGAAAATGATTTGCAAATAATCGTATTCTGTTTTTCTTTGTTTTACGCAACGTCCCAACTTAATTGGAATTGAGGTTGTATTTACGTTCAACCAAATAGATTTCTGACTTTTAAAGGCATATGCAGTGGCAGCGTCTACTTGGCTGAAAGCCTAAAAACTAAGGTCAAACCTGGCCGGCAGCACAGGGTGCAAAATGGGGATCTCTGGGCTGTGAGACGGCTGTGCTAACCACTGCACCACAAGGTGGAGGACATGAGTTTGGGAATCTGAATTGCATTTTTAACCCGAGATGAAACATTCCTTTGAGATTCTGCTCCATGTTGACATGCTTGAATCACACTTCCCACTGAACTCATTGTCATGGTCATGAAACCGATGAGAGGTGTTCAAGTGATCTATTGATGTGTTCCTTTTCTATTCCCTCTGTCTTGGAAATATTGGTATTTGCAGTGACTTAAAATCCAAGTATGTGTTCCAGTGGGTGGTGAGAACACCTGTCCTGAAATGGTAGTGCCATTTTCTTGGCATCCTTTCTGGTGAACTTTAATGTTTCTCTCCACTGGGATATTTGGTGAAAGCCTCTACTACTTGGGGTTTTATTTTGCCCAGGTATTCTTCACATGGCTAAACCAGTGGGCAGGTTCTGTTCATCTGAAATATCTTTGTCCTCCATGGACAGGATGGCTATAATGGGTCTCCCACCTCACTGGTGAAGCCATGGCACAGCCATTCTGTTGTCTTCAGAAATTTGTGAAGGGAAAAAAGACTGAGCCACTGTCAAATGCACCCAAACGTTTTTTTCGGAACAGAAGGTTAATGTGGCAGTATGTCTCCCTGCAATACAGCACCTTGCATGCTTTCAGTTGTAATCTGTCAGTCAGATGTGGTCCTGTCGTGCATAAATGTAGCCCAGTGGGACTGGATAAAAATCTGGCCCACAAGCACCAGGCAGTATTACCTACCTTGCAATACAAACATGTTTTATTCCTCAAGTTTACATTCACTAAAGTGGGTCAACTAGGCCATATTTTGTGTGAATTTTTTTAAAATTAATTAATACATTAATTACATTAATACATTAATTACACTCCCTGACCAGCATTGCACTATGCTGACAAATGCTGAAATTTTATTTAGCATTTAAAAGTGGAATTGAGATGTATTTTGTATGCATTTGCCCAACAATCTGGTAACTGCTGTTCTGAAATAGCCTTGCTGGTACATGGTCATGATTTAAATTTCTTCTTCTTTTATTTATTGTTTATCACATGTACAGGCTTTCCAAAATGGTGGATAATGTGGTTCAGGAATCTTTCTTTGGCCCAGGAGCCGCTACTGAACAATACTTAAAAAATCAATATTGATAATGCTGATAATAATAATAATAATCAATACTGACTGATTTGGTATTAACAGGTCCAAGTGTGTATGAAAACAGTTCCCCTCACCATTACACCCCCACCCCACCCTGGACTGTTCACACAAGGCGGGAAATGAATTGTGTTGTCATCAAATTCTGACCCTACCATGTATGTGCCTAAGCAGAAAATGAGATTCATCAGACCAGGCTTTTTCCAGCTGTGTTCATTTTTTGTGAGCCAGTGCCAATTGCAGCCTCAGCTTTCTTTTCTTGGATGACCGTGGAAAACACGGGCAGTTAATGCCAATCCACCTTAAAGTTTGACATGTAGTGTATTTTCACTACACCTATACAGATGATGATTTGTTGCTGATTGTACAGTATTTGAGTTAATATAACCCGTCTATCAGCTTTAACTGATCATTACCGAGATGTTTTCAATGCCAAACTGCTGCTCATTGAAGCGTTCATTGTTAATTCTTTATTTCATTAATCTTAATAAGATCTATAGACTGAAAATCAGAGATTATCAGCCATTTTAGAAATCCATTGGGTACCAACCATCATACCACGGTCAAAATCGGCAAGCGAAATCACCTTTTTAGGGTAAATGTGACAATACTTGAAGCTGGTGCTTTATTTCAACATGATTGTATGTATTCCACTACTGCCACATGATTGACTGATTATTTATAACATAAATGAGTAGGTGTTCCTAATAAAGTGCTAGGCGAGTGCAATTTAATCACCACCTTTTAAGTAATTTTGCTATAGGCAGTTCTTAACTGGGGCAGCATGGTGGGTAGCACCAATGCCTCACAGCAAGAAGGTCCTGGGCTCAATCCCAGGGTGGAGTGGTCTGGGTCCTCCCTGTGTCTGCATAGGTTTACTCCGGTTTCCTCCCACAGTCCAAAGACATGCGTGTTAGGTTAATTGGTGTATCTAAAGTGGCCTTTCGTGTGTTACTGTGTTTGTGTGCCCTATGATGGATTGGCACATCGTCAAGGGTTGTTCCTGCCCTATCACCCAGAGTTGCCAGGTGGTCACTGGCTGACCCCGTATAGATTAAGCATAAGATAATGGAATGTAGTTCTTAACTGACGATGCACATATAAATGCACGTTTATTGAGCTACCATTGTATATTGAGTATACTTGTATACCATTGAGTATTATTTGTAGGTTTTCTATAAAACAAAGTCACTGAATGGCTTTCATGTCTTATGATTGTAAAATGTACTCTTTTTTTGGTCAAATTTGGCCTTTAATTATGTATTACTCTTTATGGAATATTACGCTAATACAAGAACTAAACTATGCAGTGAAAGTGGAGATACTTTATTTAGACAGCTTTTTGCAGTTGCTGGAGACATTTAAAATGTTTTACAAGCAGGGAGAATTCCTTGGATTATACCTTCTGTATACTATCTTGCACCACTAACTGAGCATGAAGTCTGATCTTTTAGATCAGCTGCCCGACGCTGGATGTTTGCCAGATTTGATTTGTGCACTGTGATTGAAGGCAATTCATTCATGCCTGCTGTATGACATCAGAATGGTGTTAGGATCCCATCAGGATACTGGGTGGTTTGATAACCGAAATCCCAGATGTTTTATGCCTAATGAAGCAAATCAATAAATGTCATACAATTAAGGTATTAGGAACTATATTATCCCATTTGCATAGTCTCCCCATTTATTCACTAGATCCAATCAGCTTATAAAACATTACAAGAAACAGGATCCTTTAGCACACGTTGCTTACTTCCAGGAGATGGCGCTATATGTTTACAACGCCATCTAATCAACTTGTCGGATCAACTTTTTGGAAGTTTCATGACTAGGCCTACGATTATAATCAGGAATGCTAGCTCAATTTATCATTTGTTCTAATCAAAGCGTGTATATATGATAAGGAACACATGAATGAAATACATAAAGTATAAACATGAACGTTGTTCATGTTTTCATAATTCTAGCCTGTAGAATCATGCTATTTTTACCTAAACAGACCCACACATGAACACTTACGGAAAAAGCTAACAACTTGAACAAATGCGTTGCAGTGTGTGAGACGGATAAAGGACTGAACAAGTCAAACCCCTACTTCAAACTGCAAGCACCATTCGTCAAACGTTAAAGAATTGTATAACAAACCACACAGTTATTCAGCATCCCCACAGACGTCACTTTGTCATACCCATGAGAGGCTTGGAACCAATTCCAAAAAGAGTTATTTCTCAGATTCACAAAATCAGAAATTGAGGGTTCACTCTAGCTTTGTTTCATGTTCCCTCCACAGTTGAGGTAGGCCTAGTCTGCAAATTCACATATTTATACCTTAAAAAAACAATAGTCTGGCAGCAGGCTTCTTTAATTTGAAAGGCAGAAAAAAAGTTCACGGTTTATGGGTGTCCACACAATTTTGGCTATATAGTGTAGATGAGTTGGGATTTTAAGTAAACAGTGAGTACAACAAAAGACTCGGCCAGACAGACTCGGCCTTCTATACTAAAAATATTTGCAACGTTGACATTTGTGACTTCGGCTGAACAAAAGTCTCTGGTCTTTCCTCTAAAGTGTTATGGCTTTCCCTTAGATAAGATCATAACAGTGCATTACTGTTCATTCATTCATTTATCTTCCGCTTAATCCACACGGGGTCGCGGGCCAGCCGGTGCCCACCCGGCAACTCTGGGCGCAAGGGCAGTCCATCCATCGTACACACAGTCACGCACTAAGGGCCACATTTAGAGACACTAACATGCATGGCTTTGGAATGTAGGAGGAAACCGAAGTACCCGGAGTAAACCCACGCAGACACACGGAGGACATGCAGACTCTGTGCATTGCAGTATTTTCTCTAATTATTGTGAATTTTCATATGGGTCCAAGTTACCATAGTGCCTCCCGGACAGGTTCTACTCCCCATACAGATAGGATTGGTTGTCTCTGGAGGAGGGAAAGTTGATTGTGGGATTATTCCAACACCAGTGACCCTTATATAGCCCTGTGGAGGACTTTAATATGCTATACCTGTTACTGTGTAGCTCCAGGGCTCCGTTGTTTGATTCTGACCTCAGAATCCACCTATGTTAAGTTTGCCTGTTCTCCCTCTCAGTTTACCCCCCAACCCCCATTCCAAAGACATGCCTTAGGTTAAGCGGCGGCTCCAAATTGCCCTTAACCTGAAACTCTGACTACTATATAACCTTGCTCCTGGCCTGAACAGGCATTGTTGCTGATACAAGGTCAATTAAACAAAAATCCCATGTTCATGATGGATATCCGCCTGAGCCGCCGCCATCCCTACCAAGAAAAGCCGGCCCATTCTCACGCTTCATTAGAATCAAGAAAGTGATTTGTGGAATCGACTCTTGCAATCGACTCCATCAATCGGCAGCACCTTGATTCGCATTTGGAGTCGATTCCGAGATGTCTGGAATCGAACAGCCCGCTCACGCACGGCGTTGACGTCCTCAACGGCGACTGTATAAGGTTTTGGCGCATCGCTCGAGCCTCCACCGTGGCCTCTACCGCCCTCCAACTGAATTTAAGACCAGGAATTATGAGTAAAGGGGCACACGAGCTTTTTGACGCCCATTTTCTTGACTGGCTTTAGTCGAATGGCTCGCATACAGCTGTTTGGGGGAACGGATGCGTCGTTTCATTGATATATAATCAGCAGGCAAAGCGTGCGCGCATCGCATCTGCTCAGTGCCTTCACCATCCAGCCGGTACTGTGGTGATCAAGGACTCAGCTGATCAAGGGCTGCTTTTCTCCAGTATCCCTCAGTTATGACTTTTTTTTTTTTTTTTTCTAGATGGATACCCGGACATAGATGAGTGAAAGGACGTACACGATCTCTTTTGTGTCCCTTAGGATTCTCCACCACTTTTTCCTCAACATGAGTCGGATCTAATCTGTCAACGCTGAGCTCACAGTGCGCGTGCTCGTTCGCACTGTTCATCACCTACTCCTGAATTAAAATGCATTTCGTGTAACGGACTCTGATAAACGTTGTATGGTCTCCAGCATCCATTCATGCGCCGAAGCTTAGGCGAAATGCAGGAGAGGTGAACAGCGCGTCTTTCTAAAGGCACAATTCCCGCGCCTGTGCTGTCATTCCGAGTCGTATTAGCTCCCGAAGAAACGGTCAATGCACAGCTGGACATGCTGACACGAACGTAAAGATGGATGTAGTTTTTGCTCTTCTGTGGCTGCTGACTGCATTTCTTAAGGGCATCCTGTGCCAGGGAGTGTACGGTAAGAACAAGCACGTCCACATAGGCTACTGTACTTGTCATTTGCGTTAAAATGCCAATGTGCTGTGACCTTGTACCATATCCAGCCTGTTTGAATGAGTTCTCCCTAATGGAGTTCGTAAAATAAGCCTAATTCTTTAATCTCCTTTAATGATTAATGTATTTTAGGTGTATGTTTAAGCCAGGCTTGGTGCCCGTCTTAATGACGCGTGTTAATTTCGGTAAAGCCTCGTTATTTAAGTTTAATAGTGCTTGGTGGATCATGGCTGATTTAGAGCTATACTATAGCCACAGTCAGCTCCGGAATTAAGGACATCCGTTTCTGAAGACAAAATAACATGTTATTAATAAATAAAATGTTTGATTTGTCTAAAATACATTCCTTGCTTATCCCATGTTGTCTTGGATGCAGGTATGCTTGACAATCAGCAAGACTATGCGAGTTCCGTAATTGGTCAAAGCGGATTTATATAAGATAGTACTAGTCTGGTGAAGGTTTAGCTGGTAAATGCAAAGTGGTATTACTGGTAGAGCTGGCTGTCCATCCACTATCTACCACTTAATCCATACAGGGTCGCAGGCCAGGCGGTACCTACCTGCCAACTCTGGGCGCAAGGGTAGGGTAGGAACAACCCTAGATGGGGCGCCAATCACAGTCATACACTAAGGGACACTTCATAGACTCCAGTTAACCTAACAGACTTTAGACTGTGGGAGTAAACCGGAGTAAACCCATGCAGACACTGGGAGAACATGCAGACTCCACACAGAAAGGACCCAGGCCGCTCCACCCTGGGTTTGAACCTGGGACCTTCTTGTTGTGAGGCAGCGGTGCTACCCACTCCTCTCTTCCTCACTGAATCAGTGATAAAATCTTGAAGCCAACGAATCACTTTCATTTTCAGCATCGGCTCATGCCTGTTGTGACAAGGCCAATGTTCAAAATGGTCCAAAATCCTATCCATACAAATACACACAAGCAGGATCTCTGGTGGGACAACTTTCTAGACAAGTCTGTCCCTACACCCCACATTTTCCCACAGAATAAAGCTTAGGGCCTGCAGAGTACGAACATTTTGGTGCAAGTTTGCACAGGTTTTGCATATGCAAGCCCTTAGTAAACGAGAACTTCAGAGGAAGGTGAGTGGTAGGTGTTACTCACTGTCATTATTGATGGTGCTGTTGTCCCAGTCCCACGCCTCCAAGATCAGCGTGTACGCCCGCTACAACAGAGGAAAAAAAACAACGTCAGTAAATAGAGCCAAATAAAGACTTCTTTAGTACAATACACTTTATTAGAGCTTTTTATTTAATGGACACGGTTCTCAGATATACAGTACCAGTGCTGCACAGTCACTTTTTAGCTGTTTGATCTCTCATTCTCACAGGTGGGTAGGTATGTGTGTGTGTGTGTGTGTGTGTGTGTGTGTGTGAATCATAAGTTGTGTGAGTATGGGAATAAGCGGATTCCCACACTGTGGTGACTGATTAGCTCATAATAAACCAGATGATCAGTGAGAACATGGGTGCATGTGTGTGTGTGTGTGTGTGTGCGCATTCGCTCGCCTGGGTGTGTGTGAGAAAGATACAGACTGTGCAAAAGGCCAAGAGTGAGGTCAGTACCATAATATCAGAGGCATAACAACAATTTTGGGTTCTCCTGTAAACAAGGAGTTTGAGCGCTCCTAACGTTATGAATCCTAATCGTTCTTTATTATCGGCCAAGCCATATCACATGGATCATAACAGCGCTGGTGTGTAATAAATTTGTGGGAGGGTCGCTCTTTTGTGCGCTGGTGTGGTCGACCTCTTTACAGCTGAGCCGTTGTCATGGCTATACACTTCTATGTGACAACAACATCACTAATGGTTGACTAAGGCAGCTCTAGTAGGAGAAATTAAAGACTTTCACAGACTGTCACGTAAAAGGCAAAAAAAAAAAAAAGAAGCCAGAACAGGGCGCGTCTTAAATGGAGTCGTACAGCCGACTGGAGTGAGGCTCGGCTACCAGTCAATGTAGGAAGGGGGAGGGAAACCCTTATTCTGTCCCTGATCAGAAAATACCTCCGGGGTTTCCCCCGTACGCGTCCGTTGGCACAATAAGTCCCGGGACGTTACCGACTGACTATAAATATTGGCAAGCGTTCTAGACAACGTAACGTAGCGAACGGAAGACCGAGCGTACTGCGTGTATGTGTGACAACGTAGTGTTCGTACTGTTATAGTACAGACGTCAAGTGTTCAATATCACGTGGTCAATTAAACTCTGGATATAATCGGCGTCACCGGACGCTCTGTAAGGGCTGCTGGGGCGAGCCGCGAGCGCACCGGGAGTTTATCATATCCGTGTCATGCTTATTAATGCCCACATTCGTCCGGTTGTTACCGTTTAGGCTACCAAACTCCACTTGACCCAACCCTTAATATCGCTGTTGCACAAATTCTTGGGTTTATTCTGTAGAATTGTGGATACTGTTTGCGTTTGTTTGTAATTTACCCCTTACACTTTCTCCCGTACCAATTCTGCCAATGGAATTTGGGTTATTTTAAGCATTACGTAATATTAGGTAGCTGGTTATAATAAGTTACCTTTTCGTGAAATGAATTGTGACCATACCTGCAGGAAAACTCTAGACTTGGTGTCACACTGAAATTTGCCGATGTTTTAATTGGTTTAAAACAAAAGTCGGCGTAGTCCAACCAATCCAATGAAGTGGACGTGCAAAATCTGTACCACAATTCTGGTTGCGATACAGAAACTTGCTGCCAGCGCCACTCAGTGGCTTCAGGTTTTATATTTTGTCCGTCAGCAACTTTCTCAAGCTGAAATTTCTTCTGGAAAACTAAATTATTAATTGGGAATTTTTTAAATGGCAAACCACCATCACGGAAACATCACACAAGAATAGTGGTTGTAAAATATAAAATCAATAATGGTTACAAATAGCAACTTCTGTCTCCACATTTATAAAAAAAAAAAAGATGAAAATACAGATTTTACAACCACTATTCTTTTGCGATTCTTGTGGTGGTTTGTCATTTTTAAATATTCAACAGGACTAAATGTTCTTTAACCGGGGAACTTTTCTTTCTTTCAGGGTTGATCATTACGCAGTGAAAAGCAGTTTCTTTTACCCAAAGCAAGAAGGCAAGCAGCTGCTCTAGCAACATCCATGTAGCCATAGTCTGTTTACTGGTTTCATTTTTATGTCTGGTAGGTGGGATAAGCACCAATCAATATGGCTCCATCCAGAACCTTAACTTTATGGCTGATGCATCAGTGAGTGAAACCAGGGCTGTACCATGAGCTTTTTACCAAGAAGCACTGGCTCTGCTGAATTGAAATTAAAAGGTGCAAAGAGCGCAAAAATCTATGAGCAATAATTTAGAAATAATTCTTAAATAATTCTTTAATAATTCTAAAAACATTTTTTACCCCTTATATTTTACTTCAATTTTATTCGTCCAGCCTACCCATTAAAATACATTTATCAGTGCATGATGAGGGCCTAGTTTCTTGCACGTGTCACAAGGAGCTTTAGTGTGTAACAAAGGTACTCTGGAGCTGTGAGGTGGCAGTGTTAACTATGTGCTAAGTGCAAGTTTTTTATAGTAA
>JAUZSV010397024.1:0-18888 GCA_034780495.1 Parotocinclus cesarpintoi | reverse complement strand
AATCCCAAGGTGGAGCGGCCTGGGTCCTTTCTGTGTGGAGTATGCATGTCCTCCCTGTGTCTGCGTGGGTTTACTCCAGGTACTCCAGTTTTCTCCCAGTCCAAAGACATGCGTGTTAGGATAACTGATTACTCTAAACTGGCATTGACATGAGTTTGTGTGTGTGTGTGTGTGTGTATATATGACTAGTGTTGAGAACTTTGTGTGTGAGAGACGCTGAAATGGCCACTGGTGCTGATAGTGACGTTAAATAAACCAAACAAACAAACAAACCAGCTTGTTACAGCACAGAAATACCTGTTTTATTTACAGTTATTGTAAAAAAAAGTCTGTTCTAATGCCATAATGTTACTCTGATTTTGTTCTGTAGGCTGTTTCAGTAAAGATCAGGTTTACCTCGATGGCATCCTGAGGATTTTACGTCACAGGAGAAACATCGACTTCAAGATGCTAGCCTCACTGGGAAAGGTAAAGCAGTGCAGTGAATCGTCTATCCATGATGTACAAGTAATTAAGGAAATGGTTATCCTGTATAGGCAAAAGTATGTGGACACCCAAAAAATTACATCCAAAACATGGGTATTAACATGAATTTTGACTTTACTGCTAAAAGAACCTTTGTTCCTATAAAAGTGCTAGATTTTGGAACATGACTGTGAGGTAGGCTTCTGTTAGACGATGTCTATGTTGTTAGACAATAAACCCTGGCTCATGTTTGGCTCACTGATGGAGTTACGGCCAAGGTTCTGTGCAGGCCAACCACCTTCTCCATCAAAGTTGGAAAACCAATTCTCTATGGACTTTGTATAAGGACAGCAGGGCAGAATGTTGATAAACTGGCTTGTTGAAAGTGGAAACCATTAAATATGTGGTACTGAGAGTCACTGGGTTATCAGTACAACCCATTCTACTACCACTGTTTGTATATGGAGAATGCAGAAATGTATGCTTTATATTATGAATGTGTTACAGGAGTGTTGCTGAAATCAGTAAATAGAAGGGGTGTACACAAACTTTTGCCTATATAGTATATTTAGATATAGAAACAAATCGTTAATTGATCAATTCAGGCCTCTTTGTTTTTAATTCCCAAGCTTTCTATTAGAACCAAGAGGCTATTGTAGCTAAAAAGTAATACATAACGTCTTTTGTTCGAATAAATTCCTAATGCCGTTTATTCAGAACATTTTTCAGTTCGTTACAAGTGGAACTGAAGATTACCCCATCTTCTCATTTCTGGTATACCCTGATCTAAATTTAGGAAGCTTACCATGTCGTCTTGTGCAGAATAAATCATGTTTCTTCCCCATAACACTACAGCATTCAGATTTGGTTTAAGAGTTTAAAACATGATCAAGTCTGCAAAATAGCAGTCCTGGATGAGCGGGTATAGAAAAAGTTAAAGACTTCTAGTACTTATAAGCTGCGTTATCCTCAAATAATCAACTCCGGATCAACAGAACAGGCCGAAAACCAACCAAATGATCAATAGACAAGTACAAAACCAACAAAAAAAAGTGAAAGAACCAAACCAAATAAACAAAAATCAAACCACATTACAAAGACCTAAACTAAACCAAATATTTAAGTTTCATCCAAGCCTTCATTCTTAATTCTTGGTCGACTTGATAGATTTTGTTGCATTGAAACCATGTTTGGCTTGGAAAGCAGCTCATCACTAAACTTATTACTAAACTTCTCCTGCAGGTGTCTTACGAAGACGTGGAGAGGCTACGTCATCTTGCAGTTCTGCAGAGAACAAGGATCCCTCACTTCATGCAAGACCAGACGCGCTACCTGGAGCAGCTCGATCACATCGTCGTAACGAATGAACTGAGTGACGCTGAGCTGGCAGACTTAATTCCATAAGTGCTCACGGAGTTCATCAGACTGCAGATTTGATCACGCATGAAGAACGAATTTAAGAACGAAGCCAGTCTGGATTATATCAGTGTATGAGACTGGGATTTAATTGTCCCAAACCTAAAACAAAAAATCCATGATCATTTTATATATCATCAGTAGTTAGTTAGGAATGACCTGACCTTGTAATTATCATACGTAGAAGTAGCATTTGAGTAGCATAGCTGTTAGGATCTATCAATCTTGTTTCAGTGCCAGAAGATTTGGTATGTTTACAGTTCCGGAGACAGTTTCTCGGAATCTTTGTCATTGGAATAGAAGTAGTAGCCTAATTATTCAGTGGAAGATGAAAGGAATCTTCATTACTAGTTGCTGTATTTCAGAGGAATGTGTCAAAGCACTGGTTTTTACACACTTTAGTTCAAAGTTCGTCACTACACTCTGTGTTGTTCCTGCGTTACGGTTTCAGTACACTGCTAGCGCTTTTAAACCACTATCAGTACATATGCATGTATGTATGCAAGTATTTATTTATTTATCTCTCGTATTCAAATCTTAATATTCTTGCTTTTAGCTTTGTACCCGTCTAACTCGGTAAAATCAATCAGTGTTACAAAAAAATCACCAAGGATGTGTGACAAACATTGCATGACCTGAAACAAACCCGAGACACATTTGACGACAAGAGCATTTTATACCATGATGGATTACAGCCACTGAACCGTGAGACTGGGGCACCCTTTAGGACACAGGCTAATGCCCCACGTAGGCCCGTTATCACTGAAAACTCTGGTCTCTACACAAGTCGGCTTCCTGGGACTCCCTTCTCCGAGATGTGGCCATGTGGCGTGGATGTGCCTTAGATGGGTTCGGACCTCATCTGTAGTGGCTGTTAGGAAAATGCCCGGACTCTCATATCCAGCCGTGTAGATTTTGTCATCTGCATGAATATTGCACATTTTCATATCAAGCGCTCTGCGTTTTCAGCTTATTTATTAAAAGGCTAAACTGAAATCACTGTTATTGTCTTGTCTGATCAAATGGTGTGCTGGCAGGTTTGATTTGATTAAAACAACCCCCTACTTCTATAGTACAGTTTAGTTGAACAAATGTGAACGCACCCATCTGAACCTTGGTGGGTCTCGGTCCATTTATAAATAAACTCTGGTGCGGTTCAATTGATGCTGAATACTGCAAGGACCGAAGAAGTCTAAACGATTGGATATTGAATCAAAAGAGCAGTCATTTGTTTATACATTCACGGCATTTAACAGACGCCCTTATTCACAGTGACTTACAATTAATACAGTCTTACAATCCAAGAAGTTTTAGGTTAAGGGCCTTGCTCGGGGACCCAACTGTGGCAGAGGCGGGATTTAAACCCTGGACCTTTTGGGCCATAGTCCAGTACCTTAACCACTAGGCTACCACAGTCCATGTTTGCCCATTTTTCCCCTGTTTGCCAATAAGGCATGTAAAGAAAGGACCAATTTATTCTCTTAAATTGATTGTTGATGTTCAACTATGTGATTATTTCATTCCAAAGGACAGAATACCTACACTTGATTCTTCTCATTATAGGAGGCAAGTTGTTCATATGTCAATACAGGGTCCTATCCACCACCTCCTTGTAGTTTGTGTTCTTTTCAAAAAGGAGGAATTTAATTTTCAGAGCTCACTGTCCCATCCTCATGTTAATATTTACTCCACCAGAGAGCATTGCTGTGGACGTTATGAAAGTGGCAAAACGTCATAAAAGCCATCAAATCAGCAAGTGACCTATTCTGATATCTTGGTTCGATGTTAAGAATGCCAAAGTGAACCAGCACTAAAACACACTTCAGCCCAGACCAAGTAACTAAGACTACAAGTATAAACACACTTTTTGCCCACTAGAGCTGCTCCTAGACACAGAAGGGTCAGATGTCCAAACCAGGTGCTTTTGTTTTGGTGGATCTATTAGAAATTCATCATATTGCTCCACCATATAAATGTAAAGTCAGAGCCAGTAGCTCATTGATTGCTGCACAGACTGTGTTAGTCACCTTGTAATCTTTCATCAGTGCTTACAGGACACTGCCAACAGGATGGTGGTGGCAGGACATTTTGGTTGGTGGTCTATTTTCAGTCCAGCAGTGACACGGAGATGTTTGAAAACTCCAGCAGCACTGCTGTGGCTGTGTACCATTAGATAACAGAGTAAAGGAACCTTGAAGTATGCAGAGAGGGTAAATAAAACTGATCAAATGGACTATGAGTATAGACTCATGGAGGTGTACCTAATAAAGTAATCCCATGTGTATTTAATGCAATTTCTCTTCTATTTTATTTATTCAATCCATTATGTGGCAATTCATTTTTATTATAGCTTGTAAACGGATTAAATTAGTAGTTTCATGATTCTGTATTGCTGGCCATTGTAGAGTGAATGAAATGAAAACTCCATCTTTAATAACATAACATCAGTATTCATATTTAATGTGACTATTATGTGTTAATCAACATTTATTAATGACAAACTTCAATTGACCGGTCTGGTTTCATTTGTAAACAGCTTACTACATGACCCACAATTCTTTGTAGCAGCTAAATTGAGCTGTTCATCTGTCATGTGTAGTTTCATTGCACTCTATAACTGGCATTAACATCTATTTATTCTCATCATAAATGTCCCCCAAAACTCAAAAAAGTCAAAAGCCCCCTTTTGTAACAACTTCAAACCAGATTCGTAAACATTTAGCATTCAATAAAATACGTTTAAAATACTTCAGCATATTACATGTGCACAGACTTTCTTGTTCAAGTGGCTCTGTTTAGTTCAAGTGTGTGTCCAGGCCTAATATAGGTCCCAGAAACCAGCTGGGTCCTTAATGGGAGCACAGTTGTGCTTGTTTATATTAGAAACCATCGTACCAGTATCAGAAGAAGTTAAAAATACACACCCACATGTCGACCTGGTTAAAAAGTATATCTGGTTTAATATATCATATTTTCAATAGGTTGCAGAAAAATCCTCCATCCCCAATAATACTATAATTTAGGAATTTGCACTCACTTCAGCAGGGCAAATCAACTGACCAACACAATCTTTCCAGGACGTAATGCAACCTGGATCCTGAGCCCACAGCAGTCACGTAGAGCCTGAGAGTCACAGGGAAAGAGCAGGCATTCTTTCCCAACCACAATATATAATCACTTATAATTTCTTTTTTTTTGTTTCAGTTTTGTTTGTTTTTTTGTTTTAAGAGAGATGTTTAACTTAAACGAGGAAAGAAGGGGGACAATACAGAATACCACTTTTTGGTATCTAGGTGACTGTGGCAAGCAGCACTAATACAAAGTGAATAAAGAAGAGGGAGTCGGCCGGCCCGCTCTGTGTCGATTCTGTACATGTCTTGTGTTACTAAATGACTTCCTGCTCCAGTCGAGTGAAGCTTTACACCTGAAAGGTAGGGGGCTCTGCCAAACACTGAGGTAAAAAGGTTTTCCTGAAAAAGAAAAATACACAACATTACAAACGTATACCAAGACCTTACTACTAAAAGCATTGAAGCTGGTTTTACACGGTACGATTTCAGCTGACTTGGTCAAAAAGACAAATAAAGTGCAGCCGAAACAGCACTTAAATTTAAACCGAGCAGTGGCTCGTCCTTTTTTCTCCCTCATTCGCCTGTACCTGTCCTTGGTTGTGCCTCAAGCTCATTTTTTAGACTCGGATTTAGTAACAAGATCCCCCCCAAAAAATATCAAGACAATTTATTGTCAATATAGCACACCTCTAATATGACGGTTTCAAATAAAAAGGGCTGTTGGAATGAGTTTTACCTGCTTATAGCTCATCATGTTGCAGTCGAGCTGCTTATTGCCAGAGTGCCATCTGAGTTTGAGAGAGACTGTCCTTTCAGCACTGGATCTGCACAGAGCAACGGGAACCATTTAAGATTGGGCCTACAAAAGCCTTGTTAAGCGATTCAAATGTCAAACAGCACTCACAGAAATAGGGGTGCTCCATGGCCTCCTGGGCAGTCAGTCTCTGTTGATGGTCATAACGCAGCAGCTTATCCAGCAGGTCCAGAGCCTCGGGGCTCACTAAGTGCTGATTCTCCGGCTGAACAAAGTGGTCCCAGCGCTTTCGTGTTTGCCTGGAGAGGGATTTAAATGACACAGCGTGCTTTACACCAATACCACTGAACAGGAAATATTTAGATATGGGATATTTTAATAATGTCAACATTGAGAGAGCTACTGTGACCTGTACTAAACATATTTTCACGTTTAAACTACAACTCACTGTCCAAGCAGATCTTTGAAGCGCGTGTCCAGTTCAATATGATACTTATTAAGGTAGCTGTACAGCTCTTCAGTTCCGAGAACTTTAGCGATTCGAACAAGCTGGGAAAACAGTTCATTTGTTTTCATTTGTCAATTTAACTCAAAGCAACGACATTTTTTTTTTTTTTTTTACAGTACATCAGTTGAGGCGTACCTGATCATAATTGTCCTGGCCATGGAAAAATGGCTCCTTCTGGAAAATCATACTTGCCAACATGCAACCCAAACTCCACATGTCTAAACTGTAATCATACATCTGCAAAATATTGCGAGATGTTGTTATGGTAAGTCATACAAACAAAATAAACTGGACAATCTGTACAGCATTATATTGAGAGACAGTACCTGATAGTCAACCAGAAGCTCTGGCCCTTTGTATGATCTTGAGGCGACCCTGACGTTATATTCCTGTGCAGGATGATAGAACTCAGCAAGACCCCAGTCTATCGGGCGCAACTAAAACACAGGCATAAAAATGATTCAGTTGGTTCTACGTTTGGGCATGATTAACGGGACTTAGCAATAGCCTTAACAGTCCATATGGTAAACCGTCATGTAATGTTAAACTAGCTTCATCACATTACACTCATAAAAAATTCAAATCAACTGCATATAGATTTTCAAGCTGCACTTATACATCATAAAACAACATCAAAGGAAATTTGAATAATTAATTAAAATTTAATTAGTTTAATTTAATTAGTGGCATACACCAAGCCAATTGGCTGACATCAATTGCACCAGCTTTGATTATGTCAGAATAAAATTAGCTGTTCCTTGAGGACTCTATTATTGGAAGTGCATTACAATGCAAATCATAAAACTCGAAAATATTTGGTAGGGACAGGGACCAGGGAGCACCATTTAACCATTATTTCTTATGGGAAAATCAATGAAGGCATTTGCGAGGTCGTGCCTGTGTTTTCTCCCCTTAGGTTACTTCCTAGCAAAATTTCTCTTCTGCTCGCTCAGTTGAAGTAATAAAGTTCTTCATTAATTAATCTTATATAAACCCAAAGCGCAGTTTCTTACTAACAGTAAAAGAAAGGAAGGTGAAGGTAAAGGCAAAATGCCATATGAGAGAGACAATTTATGTTAAACTGATACACAGAATCTGATTTCTCGGGTTTCATTCTCATCTTGTCATTCATTAACGCGAGTTAGATTCAAATACATTATGTTATAGGAGGGAATCAGATATCAACTGTATCATTAAATAAGGTACCTTTCTCATTTGGTGATCTATCATCACATTATGTGGTTTTACATCCCGATGCATGATTCCCATGCTATGAGAGTAGTCCAGAGCCTGTAAGTGAACCATGCAGACAGTTCAGTCCTAATTGTAGATCTGTAAAAGTGTAAAGCAGTGATGTAGTTTCTAGGTGTTATAATAACCATCTTACCTTTAGAAGTTCATACAAGTAGAAACGAATATCAAAATCTGTTAATCTCTGGTAGAGATCCTAGAAAGAAATACAAAAAGTTAATCAAATAGGTCCTCACCTGGCAGGTCCATTTAAATAACATGGTATTATGTTACCAGTATTCTGGTGCAGGTGAAAAAGACGAGCCTGTTTTTCCATACATTTTTGTATTGTATTCATTTAGAAATGCTTTAGGAAATAATAATTTTTTTTCCTCCCAGTTTCAATGTATGCATTTTCCCCAACTACGTCTCACACGACAACATATAAAGGTCCCATTTCCCCCCTCGTTATAGACCTGCTTAACCAGTGTGCGGTCGCAGGGATTGTGCCTGGGGCCTATCCTGAAATTCTAAATGTATTGATTGCGGGCAGAAACACCAGGGTGGAATACCCATTCTTTCCTGGGCCTGGCAGGGGTCACTCTTGCAATGCAATGGCATGTGTGATGCCCGACCTGGCCAAAAAGGCACCACGAATACCAGTGTGTCAATGTTTATAATAGAGGTGTAATCTCTGTTCACGATTCTCTAGAACTAGAACTATGAATTTATTTGTTAAAGGTTAAACAATGTAAAACAAAGCATTTATTCTAGAATATGTTTTAGTCTCCTACAATTCAAATAAATTACTAGAAGCAGAGTAAATAAAATTTTCTGCCAAGCATCACCGTATACTAAATAAGAGTGACAGCATTCCTTTTTATTTCTGAATAATACCAACTCAAAACAATGTGTAACAATCAAACTCACACAACATAATTGTGACATTTTGTATCACAGTGCATCGTTACACCTCTAGTTTGTTAAAAAAAAATTAGCATAAACAGAACTATTAAAATAAAACTTGTACCTTGAAATCTGTGTTATTGATGCACTCAAAGACAAGAGCTGGTGTTCTGGACTGTAAAATATATTTAATTATCAGAATTATAGGATTCAAAAAGTACATGTACAATACAAAGTCAGACATTTGTCATCCATACCAACAATCAGTTCATATCAAAGATGCTTTTAAAATAAGTGACTCAGCACATACTGAGACTATACCTACCACAGGATCCTTCACTGTGTCCACAAGGCGAATTATATTGGTTCCTCCTCTTAAGTTCTCAAGGATTTTGATTTCTCTCTTGATCTTCTTCTTCTTTACAGGCTGTGCATGAGAGGGCGTGGTAAGAAAGAAGCCACACAAAGCATGCACAATCGTACTCGCCGCAGAAAACGTCACACCTCACCTTAAGTATTTTGACTACCACCCTGTCGTTGCTGTTGATGTTGATGGCTTCAAATACTTCACTGTATTTGCCTCTTCCAAGCTTCCGGACCAACTGATAATCATCTTGGTTGCTGAGAGAGCGAGAGAAAGAGCGAGAAAAAATGAAAAAATTTGCTCACAAAATGTAGGGGATATTTCATTATGGGATATTGCATTTTAAAGCATCCTTTCCTTTTTGTGAGCAGTATAATGGGGTAATACTTGAAAAAGAGATAGATGTAGTTACAATATTGGAATGTATGATTTACATTTAGCAGTCAGAGTGACTCAACTGACACGATCGTACAAAACGCGGGTTATGGGCCTTGTTCGAGGGTGCAACAGTGGAAGCTTTGCAGTGCTGAGGCGTGAAACCCTGACCTTCTGGACAGCTTCCCTATATTGTTATCACACATCAATAACACAGTCAAACTGATGGCTATGGTGATAATTACTTTATACATTACACTCTCAAAAAATGAAAAGGAACTACCGTACAGACAAGAATAACAAGATTTAGCTTTAACAATGGGCTACTGTGCATACAGAAGTTATACTTGCATGATAACTGCATGTTAGTGTTGTGCTAACACAAGTATATCAGATTCAGTAGGCGCTGTTGCTATTTTTAAATACATTACACATGCCCATGTTGATGGCACAGCGTCCAGGTCTACAGGTAAACCATAGTTCGTGTTTTTAATGCACTAATCGTGTTTACGGTCCTCTAAACGCTTCATTGATGTCCATTTCGAACTACAGGGTGCTGATCAGTGGATATATTTGTCAGTATAGTATCCTCAAATCAGCAGGAACTGTGGTATGCAATCACATGGCCACAGAGCTCAATCTCAAGGGAACATTTTTAACATCTTGTGGAAGCAATTCAAAGAAGAACTGAGGCTCTTTTCATAGGAATGGGAAGCTGTACCCAGTACAGTGTACAGTAGATATACTCAATATTTACTGCGTAATGCAGAGTTACTGGCAGTAATCTGTATGCACATTTAGTCATTTTGCACATGCTTCTCCAGAGCGAATGCAACGATACAATACAAGCAATTGTGAGTTAAGCGACTTTAAACCTTGGACCTGTTAGTCCACAGTGCAGTAGCTTAACTGCGAAACCACGACAGTCCCTACTGCACCGGCCAATAACTAACAATATGGCAAACTGCTTTTATAGAATAGATACCCCCCCCCCCCACACACACACACACACACACACACAGACACACAGACACAGACACCACTTATTGTTGCTATACTCATTGTTCATTTTATCAGCTCCACTTTGCAGTTCTACAGCTGTGCCTCTACATACATAATTGGTCCCCTTTACTTTGTGCTCTATTGGTTAGGACCCAATCGGTTGATACACATGAATCAGGAACAGCAGTGCTGCTGGAGTTTCCAAACATTGTGCTCACTCATTTAGAAGCATATATACATACTGTTCTACTTAACTAGAGCACTGTTCCTCCAGATACTCGGGTATTTCAAGTAGTGTAAATGTACAGTATAGAAAATAAAATAAGCTACATAGAATGAAAGCAATAATGTACTGCTCCTAAAAATTAGGGGACATTTTAAATGAAATAGCCCCTATTTTTCAGGCAGCATATACACAGATGTCTGTTGAATCTAAGAAAAGAATAAAATAAATGAGTGTTAGTAAAAGTGCTAATAAGGTGCGAGATGTAATGGTCGATCCTGCACAGTTTGTGTTAGTCATCCTCTAATCGTTAATCAGTTTTCACAGAACACTGCCTACAAGATGCTGGACATTTTTAAGTGGATTATTTTCAATCCAGCAGCACTGTTATCTCTGATCCACTCATACCAGCACATCTCAGTAACCTGTGCTGAGAATAACCTTATCCTGATCTGTGGTGGTCCTGAACAATAGAGAAAAGAATAAAGGACACTAACAAGGTATGACGATAAACAGATGGACTACAGTCAATAATTTTGTAACTCCAAATACAGTAAGTGGAACTGATAAATTGGACAATGCGTGCAGAAACGAGGAAGTGTACCTAACAATGATCAGTGCGTGTATACACTGTTTATAAACTGCATAGTATAGAATGTGGCCTGGTGGTTGGAATCAGCATTGTCAAAACCTGATCAGTTAGGAACTGGGTTTCTTTAGTATGACATAAACATATAGCACATGTGTATCTAGATAAACACATACACATACACACAATGTATACACAATTAATGATACAGATGTGATGGTTATAATCTATAGAACCAGTTCATAAACCACTAATTGGCTACTAACAACGCAGATGATGCAGAATCAACCAGCGAAGCCAAATATCAGCACAAATGATGACGATTCAAAGACTGCATTGCACTGGGATGTAGTTTGATCTTCATACCTCCAGCTAGGCACATGTGCTTCGTAATCCCAGTAATCCTTGCTCTTCTGAGTGTTCACATCAGCGTACACCCGCGCTTTGCTGGCCGCCGGACCAGGCATGGCGGGCATGGGCAGTGCCGTTCCTGCTCGGACTACAACACTCCCAACTGGAGACTGCAAACCCGGGGGTGTCTTACTGCATGACTGGTCGCGGGCTGTTTCACAGATCGCGTCTGAACTCTTGAGTGAAAGAGGGCCGCAATGCAGCGGGGACCATGGCCTCCCGTTAGAGCCCGATAAGGAGTGTCCGAACGTGCCTGAAAGCAACCTGCACGCTTTCTGACAGAGCGCCAGTTTACTAACACTAAATCACTAGGAAACGCAACAGAGATGCAAGATCACTGCAGATCGACGCCTGACATTTTGAACGCGCGTTAATCCAGAGAAATGGGCGCTTAATAGCTACTAGGTTCGTTCGTAAAACATTATAACGCATTAGTCAGCTACACTGAAAGGGAGTTAATTCATATTTGCTTGGTGCCGCAGAACTTGGCCACTACGTATTCCTCCCGTAATCATTTAAAAAAACTCAATCATATTTACTCTCCTCTCGGGCTTGGCTGGTTTCTCAATAAACGCTTGCTCGCTAGCTATATTTAACACAAATTACAGCTATCATGATAACCGTTAGCAGCTAAGCTAACTAGCTATTCCAATAACACCGCTAGCTCTGTTCGTCGCTGACGTCTCTCATTAATTGCAGCTTACTGATTGGAAATGCTGTCCAAATTGGACACGAGTCACCCACAAAAAGCCAATATCTGATGAAATTTAACAAACAGGAGGCAAATTGCCCAGAATATGCCGTCGAGAGGGTAGAAGGGGTCCCCTTCGCTACTAGCTATCACCCCTTTCTTTTCCAAGCCGCAATCAGTGGCTCAGTCCCAAATAGCGCACTAGTAGACATTTAGTGCGCCGTTGTAATCTTCATAACCACGCATACGTAGTGCACCTATGTAGGGAGCACACCGGCGTTTGGTATGCAACTCACTCTATGCCGTTTCGACTGGCGCACAGGAAGAGCTCAGTAAACTTCCAGTCAGTCCGTCTTTCCAAATGAAAAGCTTGCTGAAGAAATCCGAGGGAACAAATGTTAAGAACTTAATGACTAACAGAAGAAGAAACATTTATTTATTAATGTCATAAGGTGTAGCCACAATACATATGAGAACTTGTGCAAGGATAGGACAAATTATTACATATAGATATTTACATATTTCAGTCTCTTTACCATGTTTAAAACATTTTTTTAAATGTTAAGGAGTGTGAGGTGGGGATAGAATAAAAAGAAATGCATTACAGGCAACAGATTTTACAACAAATTTTTCACAGCTTCTCTCACTATCACAACTGTAACAGTTGGCACTAAATGGGGCTAACCTGTTACCGGAAAATGGCTACATGCTGAAAATTGGTACCTTTCATACATAAGTGTCTGCTGTTTTAACAGATCACCTGTGTGGAAATCCTGTCCAAATAATTCTGAATGGCATAATTAGCCTGCTATGGTTGGTTAAAAATGACGTTGTGTGTTATTTCTTGGCCAAGCGTCATACCTGCTACAACCAAAGTGCATTTGATTTCTAGACTCCTGAAGGTCTTGGATTCTGATAACATGATTTGGATAAAATCGGACACACCGACACCACCCAGGGTGGGTTAGAACTATTAAGAGGGCAAAATAATTGTATGGCAAAAATTAAGTGTGTCTCATAGAAAAGGATAAACGATACAAAACCCACTGTAACAATGTTATACAGGAATGATCACTGACAGTTACAGTATGGGTGCAGATATACACACTAAATTGTACTATTGTACTAAAGCATTACAAAACATTAATATTACTTACATTAATATTACTGAAGATAGCTATTATAGTAGTAATAAGCAATAACACCAGCTTATGCTTATTCTAAATGGACTAAACTGCTGTGACAGACATGCTGGTACTGGGCTGATCAAATGTTTCACCGTGTTATTGTAAATTGTACGCATTAGTGTTACTGGTAATGGCATGATATCATCACTTATTCCCAAGCGCGCACGCGCGCGCACACAACTTCAAAACTTCAGAGTGATTACTCATTTGTTCTTTTGTCTAGTAGACGACATAGAAAGAAGCACCAGTGACAACAAAATATTAACATACAAAGTTAAGGTTATCCATGCATAAACACACCCTGGTACATAATGGGTTAGAAATATGTTATATACTGATCACAAAAATTAGGGAACGTTTCAAAATGAAATATCCCATAATGAAATATCCCCTAATTTTTGTTAGAGATACATACAGCCACTATACTGAGCCGACTGCCTTAATATATACAAGTACTACGTCTGGTAAAAAGCACAAGGGTGTACACACACTGCTTAAGCTCGAACCGTAAGGATATCACTCCCGAGCCTCAGTAATTTCTTGCAGCTGTTGAAATCCAATTCTAAAAAGCATAAAGTGTCTTGTGTGTCTTAAATCAACGGCGAAAAAACAGCATCAGGTCACTCCTGCTCATGATCGTTAAAAGTCTGATTGAATTAAGTTCCCTGGTGTTGGGACTGTTACAAACAAATTGGCACAAAGTAAGCCTATCTGTTTTGTATTTGAGTGTGTGCGTGTGTGTGTGTTTTGCAGATGCAGAAACAGTCTTGTTGACCTATTGTATTTATAACCCAAAGCAGGGGGTCTTTGATTATTTGCAAAAAACCCGTGAGGATGTATGGTTTTATTCCAGGTCCAACTTTAAATCCAAAGGCCCTAAAGACCCCTGACCTCGAATAAATGACCTTTGTAAATCTTTCCTGTACTTCAGGCCCAAGTCTCTTAAGGCCTGGTTGGAACCGTGAATACTGGTAATGAAGGAACTGTATTTTCCCATATTAAATAAAAACTCAATATATTAGAGAAGATACAGCATACTATCAAAAGTTACTAATAAGCACTATATATTCGTGGCTTTGTTAACAAAGCTAACGTACACTGCTGACGACTACTGTATACAAGGGGCCACTGGATAACCTCCTCCTTCAGCCGTGTGCTGAACTGTGTGCTCCTGTAGGGCACCCAGCTCCCCGAAGCACTCTCCACACCAGACGCACTTGAACTGGGCCTCTCGCGAATGGACGATGCCGTGTTTTGCCAAGTGCTCGCGTTGCTTGAACCCCTTATCGCAGGTAGGGCACTTGAAGGGCTTCTCCCCTGTATGGACCCGGCGGTGACGCTGGAGCTCCGAGGAGTATTTGAAGCGCCTCTCGCAGTCTGAGCACTTCATAGGCTTTTCGCGGGCAGGATCACAGTGATGCTGGACAAAATCGGACGACGACTGAAAGCGGCGACCGCACAAAGAGCATTTGAGCGGTTTCTCCGTGCAGTGGGAGTTCTGGTGTCGCTGTAGCGTCGACGACTTTTTGTAGCCCTTCCCGCACACGTCGCACTTGTATGGTTTCTCGGGGGCGCTGGAGGTCGTCGCCGACTCACCGCACTTGTGCCGGAGCAGCTCCCCTGATTGTCTGAAGCCCTTCTGACAGGCTGCACATTTAAAGAGGTTCTCAATGCCATGGACGTGCTGGTGGTACAGAAGGTGGGATGGCTGCAGGAAGCCCTTGTCACACTGGTTGCACTTGAATGGGCGCTCAGCAGGGTTTTTGTGAGTACGCCGATGTCGCACAAGCGCGTACTGCTGTTTAAAACTCATCTGGCATTCCTCGCACTGGAAGGGTCTTTCCTCCGAGTGGGTCCTTTCGTGCTGCCGCAGGTCCGATGGCCTCTTGAAGGTTTTACCGCAGGTCGTGCACCGAAAGGGCCGTTCACCAGCAGGCTGGCACTGGTGGTGCAGCAGCTCGGACGATTCCTTGAAGTGGAGCTCACACAGGTTGCACTTGAACAGGTGCTCCCCAGAATGGGCGTACATGTGGCGCACTAGGTGCTGCCTGTGCTTGAAGGTCTTATCGCAGACCGCGCATTTGTACGGGCGGTCCGCGCTGTGTGTGCGCTGGTGGTGCGCCAGGTGGGACGCCTGACTGAAGCTCTTCTCGCAGGTGTTGCACTTGTATGGCTTCTCACCCGTGTGAACTCGCTCATGGCGCGAGAGCTCGGACAGGTGCCGGAAGGCCTTCGAGCAAACGGAGCACTTGTAGGGCCTATCTGAGCCTTCGAAAGCTGTGGAAGAGGACGAAGAGCCCATAGCTGCTCCACCGCCATTGGAGTTCTCGCCAGTCGATGCCTGCTGGGGGGTGGAGGAGGCAGAATCTGGCCTGTAGGTTTTCTCACAGATTGAGCACTTCATTGGGTTGTTGCTAGTCGTATGCTCGTTGTGATGCTGCGCCAAAGAAGTCAGAAGGGAGAATCCCATTTTGCACACGCCACAGACAAACGGTTTCTGCTCTACCTGAACACACTGATGCTCAAGAAGATCAGTGGCCTGGCTAAAGATCTTCATGCACTGAGTGCACTGAAAGGAGCGATCCTGGCTCACCATACATTGGTGCTCATGGGGGTTTGCCAGGTGGGATATGTCATGGCCGCACGCTCCACATTTGTGCCCACCCTCACTCCCAACTTGCAGGGAGGGCTGCTGGGCTGGCACAGGATGCTGCTGGCCATGCTGACCATGCTGAGGCTGCTGTAGGCCAGGGTCGGCCGGCAAGACAATGCCATACACGGCGCTGCCCAGAGTATTTTCTGCCCCTTGGAGAAGCGGATGTGAAACGGGTGGGGGGGCCACCCCGTGCTGCTGCTGCCAAGCCTCCGTCATTCTTCCGCTGTACATGTATGAACTGAGCTTTCACAGAATTTAACTCAAAATGGTCCAAGTATTGTGGCCAGTTCAGCAGCAAGAAACTGAGTCTGGGTTGAACAAGTGTCACTCCTCTCACATTTTAGGCAATGATCCGTTCCAGAGAAATTCACAGGATGTGCAGTTCAGCTGTGGACCTGCCAAGGGACAGATAACATCAACTTATTTCAAGTTGATTAAATATTAAACACACTATTTTGCAAGACAATTACACAGCAGATCCTAAGGCAGTGTAAATCATCCTTGGAAAAATGGTGTCCTAAGGGTTCTCTGGATGGTTAAGCTGATTGAAGAGCGTTCTGACAGGTACAGCTCCTCTGTTGCTCCAATCACAACTACACTACAACACCATCAGAGACGCCATTTGACAAAAACCCACTGGCGAATGAAAAACATTTAATGCTTTCCTTTACTAAACATTGCAAGTCATAAATTTAAAAAACAATACATAAAACTCTGTACATATTAAAATACACAAAAATTTTTTATAGATGATTCACTTCTTAACTTAATTCACTTGGTAATATTAGCAAAAAATCATCATAATTAAATTCAAGAAATAATTTTCCAACCGTTTAGATTCTCTAACTGAATTTCAGAGCTTTAGACAGCGACACGTTACGGCTTTAAGTTAGAAATCCGTATTGTTAATACGAAACATCATGTCGTGCTCAGTTATTTAAATAAACTTTAAATAAATATGATTATATAACACAGAAGCTTTATGGCTTTCTGAAGGATTCTACTCTTATTTCTTGGTTGTATGTTTGCATACAACTTTTAGGGTTCCAGTACTTAAGCCACTTTCATACCTGCTTAATCCAATTCAGGGTCACAAGGGGGGTGCACACGCTTACCCTGTTACACTTTAGAGATGCCAATTAACCTAACACTCATCTGCAGTGTAGAGCAAGACAAGATAAACATGCAAACACCAAGCAGGCTGGCAGTCGGGACACAAACCCAGATTTATGGAGCTATAAGAGGACAGCCTAGTCATGGAGATTATCATGCAATAAGTTTTATAACACACCTGGGTTTATGCACGTTTCGTATTACACTCTATATAGAGCATTTAAAGGTCCCTTTATACTCTTTGACTAAACTGTTTTGCACATTTGACTCTTTTTTTTCCTGGCACTCACACCTGGTTCAGGCTTTCCTAAATACTAAACTATCCATGGCTACACCAGGACCATGAATCGGGGAATCCTGCCATAGATGGAAAAGTGAAGGAACCATTTATGGTCCTGGAGCTTCGTTATATACACAGCACTGACATTTATAAAGAAATACGAGAATGTGGAAAAATTGCAAATAATGCATGACAGTCTTAACTGTAAATCGTTTATTCAAATGAGTATCAAATCGAATAGCAATGCATGGTTTAAAGACTACATTCTGAGAGCTTATTTGAGTTGAGCCTGCTAGCCTGACATAGCACATAGGGAAAAAAATATTTTTTTAAAAAAGAAATTAAATGAAGACTATCTGCAGACGTTGCACAAATAAACCAAAGGCTACCCCGTTGCAACGGATAATAACAGAAATATGCAGGATGGGCTGCAACTAATCGATTAAATCCCGGTTTTTGCAGGCAATTCTCAGCTAGCTTCAGATAGCATCAGGTATATTAGAAGCCCGCTTTTATACCAGCTAAGCTAATGTCCTTGTAATGGTCAGGCGTCGTTTTTAGTTCATAGCAAAAGCATGAAATGAATGCGAGAGCCCGAAAAAGACGCAACCGAACCGAATCTACGAAAGCTCTGCACAATGGCATCCAAACAGATCCTGACCCATCCCCGCACTGCACTACGCTATACCGCGGAGGTAAACCGATATCATGCATGCAGTCCCGGCGTAAACTGCGCTTTCCTCTAGCCGATTCTATACCTTACTTATTGTCGTGGTCCAAATACGCGACAAGAAAACTCGAATCCGGTTGTTGTGCAAAAACCAGTCGGCAAGGCTCAGCCGGCGGGCTCCACAAGGCCCAAATAAACGTGACGCATCGGTCCTCTTTAACCAGCCCCCTCCCCTCCCTTCCTTTCCTTTTTCCAACCCGACCGAGGCTGACATCCAAATAACATGGGCGGATTCACAGCGCAGGTCTGAAAAGCAAACAAAAAAACACACCGTAGACTCATGTTCGGTTTTATTTCACCATATAACTAATGGAAGCACTGACCAACGACAAAGAAACACGAACAGCGTTGTGTATCACCGATTAACATAATGTCGTTCGACTAGCAATCGTTTCTAGTTTTAGGTTCCTCCAGTGCAGTGAATTAAACTGGAGCTCATAAAGAGGTTCGTTTTGTACTCTACTGCCTTAAGTGTTTAACATTTAAGGTTAAAGGTTTGTTATATCTTAATGACTTGTAGGGTTTTCGGCTTTATACTTATTGCCTGTGTTTATTTTCATTCCTGATCCTGGAGAAAATCACATTACAGAATTTACTTTGCCTGGGCAGCACGGTGGCTCTTTGGGTAGCACCACTGCTGTTCAATCCCAGGGTGGAGCGGTCTGGGTCCTTTCTGAGTTCCCTCCAGTGTCGGCATGTCCTCCCCATGTTTGCGTGGGTTTACTCCGGGTACTCCGGTTTCCTCTTACAGTCCAAAGACATGCGTGTTAGGTTAATTGGTGTCTCTAGTGTGTGTCTGTGTGCATGACTGTGTGTCCTACGATAGATTGGTGCCAAAACTGTTTTTTGTGGAAATTTGAATTTTTAATGGCCAGCGATATTTTACCCGAACACCACACATATTACAAATCTAATAT
>JAUZSV010396929.1:0-11127 GCA_034780495.1 Parotocinclus cesarpintoi | reverse complement strand
CGTTTGAAGAACTTATCCAGTGTGATCTGACGCGCTTTTGCTGTGGCTAAGTGGCGACTTGTGGCTTCTTTTTTTGTCGTAAATGGAAATGTTAGGCAAAGACCTGTAGGTGGCAGTAGAGGGCTGGGGAGTAAGGGGAAACTGGAGTTTTCGGGTAGTGATACCAGAGACGAAGAGTTTCTTCCTGGATATTACATACTGTACACGTTCTTTGGTCCGATTAAGCAGAATTTTGGTCCAAATAAGTGAATAACATTACACTTATATAATAGGATTTGTTTCGGTATTTTAGGATTTGGTCCGAATTAGCAGCTGGTCCCATTAACCGGTGGTCCTATTAACCGGAATTGGCTGTACTGAAATGTTTATTTAAAGGTAGAAATGTGTCAAATCAATTCACATGTAAACTTAAAATATCACTCTCATAGCCACTGCATATCATATATAAAATATGTCCAATATTTTTTGGATAACTATATCAACTTGAAAAAACATCTACACAAGCACAACTGCAGATGACATTGTGCAGGCCTATGTCATAGGAGAAATGATGCCTTAAATAAAGCCAAAGTTTTTTTGTCCAAACACCTATTGTCTCATCCTGAAAAGTGCAGCGGTTCTGTTTTGCATGAGATAATAGAGGACAAAGACAGGATTGACTCCACCAGATCCCTAATGGCTCTCTCTATAGACCAAAGTCTGCTGACTTGACAATGCTTGTGAGTCACACACAAAGCTGTAAGCCATCACCAGTCTATAAAGAGGTTCCCGACCTGGATGTCAATGGATCTGATCCACTTTGATTACACTCACTATGAGCAAGGTAAGCATGCAAAACGCAGTGCTTCCATAACTCAGGGTTTAGGAGAATGGGACAAAGACTAGACATAAGGAATAACTAAATCAAAGCTCTTCATCTTCATCATTTATTATATTTATGGATACAAATGTTCACACTGAATATCTCTTTTGACAGATTACCTTTTACGAGGAAAAAAACTTCCAGGGCCGTCTCTATGAGTGCCATAGCGATAGTGCTGAAATGCAGTCCCACCTCAATCGCTGCAATTCCATCAAAGTTGATAGTGGCTGCTGGGTGGCCTACGAGAAACCCAACTTTGCTGGCTACCAGTACATGCTGCATAAGGGAGAATATCCTGACTTCCAGCACTGGGCTGGCTTCAATGATTGCATTCGCTCCTGTCGCATGGTACCCACTGTAAGCATACATTTCTTATTTCTAAGCACAGAATCCTATTTTTCCAAATGGTTTTAAAATGATTTGGATTTCACCTCAAATTCAAATTGATCTGTACTGCCGTGTATGATCCTAATGAAAAATTAGAGACAATCTCCTTTCAGCATGATGGAAACTACAAGATGAAGATCTTTGAGCGTGCTGATTTTGGAGGACTGGCCATGGAGATGATGGAGGACTGCCCTGACATACGCAAGCGCTTCAATAACGGTGATGTCTCCTCTGCCAATGTCTTAGAAGGTTATTGGATACTTCATGAGCACCCCAACTACACCGGACGGCAGTACTTTCTGCACCCAGGGAAGTACAGGAGTTTTAATGAGTGGGGCAGTCCTAGTCCTGCCATAGGCTCCTTGAAACGGATTACTGAGATGAAATGAAATGCTTCTCTGTTTGGCATAGCAAACCAAACCATAATGTGTTAAAATCATGATTGATTCCTGCCACAAAGTTGAGTATGGCCTATGTCCACTGTAGAACTGTTGTGTAGAATTTAAATTCTTTTTTAGGACTAATATACAAACGCCTCTATTTGGACTTTATTTTAACTGCAAAATCGAGCAAATTGAAGCAAATAAATGACTTTAATACAACCAACAATGCATTATCCGACGTTATTAAATGTTGTAATATTGATTTCTATGCCTGTGCAGATCAGACCTATGATGACTGCTCTGCTCTGTGTTTTAGTTTGGTTAATAAAGAACAAAAAAGGGCATATGGGAATGAAACACCCTTTGTAAGATTATATGGTATGAAGCAGGCATTTTGGGCCCCATGAAAGAAGCTTATATTAGTTGCACATCACAAGGCAATGATGACTCAAAGAGTAAAAGTCAAAGTGGCCTGATAGCATCCGCAAGCATGCACTACTCTCAGAGCACAAATCAAAACTGCATCCATATCCCAGCTCATTCAATATTCATATGCTAGGGATACCAAGCCCTTTAAGAGATAAATATCAATTATTGAAAGTTTTAATTAGACACCTATAATCGTCAAAGATACAAATGAATAAATAATTGGAAATTAATTATTAATTTGAAAGAAAGCTTAGCTCTGCAGGGAACACATTTGAGAATTTCTGAAGATCGAGCAAAACGAGAAACAAGTCTTGGCCTTGAGTAATATTCAATAACAGCTATGCCAAATTTGCTGTGAAAGCCCAGACAGCTTGCCATGAGACTAGAGTGCTTAATTCTTAATCCGTGGGTTTCAACTTATATCTTTAATGTGGTCCATTACTTATAATCAATTGAATGATGCCTAAGCAAAAAACACTATGTTTAAAATCCAAAGCTTCTGCACCTGATGAAGTCATTACCATATCACAATAATCAGTGTTATTGCTGAAATCAAAATACATTCATTGACAAAAAGTAAATAGGAGCAGTTGCTGAAGTCAAATAAAACTTTCAATGTATGATTGTAACAATAACACATTTAGATTTGTAGATTTGTTACAATTGCTGGAGAAGACTATACAACCAAAAGAAGTCTCTGTTGGGCTGCCTCTAGACTGGATACAATTTCAGATGGGGTTGGGGATGGGTCTGTGTGGTATATGACACACTTGACCACAGATGGGCCTGTAGATCCTTCACACCTGTAGGTTGTCAAAACTGCAATCCAAGCTGGTTCCATAAATGCTCAATTGGCAACAAATCTTATGACTAGGCAGGCCAAGGAAGTGTCGCAAGTGTTGTGGAGATATTCGTGTGACCTGGTGAAAAATGGTAGTTGGAAGCCCTGCCATGAGAAGCAGCACGCGGTTGCAGGATGTCCTGTGCATGTTGCTGATCTGCTAGTGTCCTTCATATTACTACTAGGAGAAATACAATATAAAGAAAATCTTTTATATGAGTTAGATATTTTTATTAAATGTATTTTTAATGTTTTCAGGCTGCTATCTTACGCCAGTGTTTGCAACTATTAAAAATAAACACATTGACCAAATGCGTTTTCCAGCTAAATCTATTGTTAAAATGCATTCTTTAAAATGTGTCCGTATCACCAGAGACTGGTTCTGTTTTTTGTATGTAATATGGGAATCCTATACGAGGCCTGGCCCAGCTGCTGCCTAAGTGGAGTTTGCATGTCCTCCCCATGTCTTGCAGTGTTCTGGTTTCCTCCCACATTCCAAAGACATGCATTAAGTATGCAACTGGCATCTCTAAATTATATTCGTGTCCTAACAGTTTTTCCTTGCAACACCAAACTTTGTGCAGACCTAGCAGGAACCTGTGAACTGGTCCATGGTCATATGGCCATAAAAGCTTGTGTCCTGAAGGCCTGTAGAACTGACGGGATAATAGGCCATGCTCCATTTCAAGAAAACTGCTTGTGCAATTTCACATTCAACTTGCTTTTCTTTTATTTAAAAAAAAATGGTTTTGTTAAATGACCTTTCATGTGAATCACTGATCGTAGATCTTATGCACAATAAAGCTGGAACACTATAACAAAAACCACGATCTGCTTTATCTCTAGATCTGTGGGTTTTTTTTTCTTTCTTTAAAAATGCTCATTATACATGAAAATGACTCATATGTAAAAACATAGTGGTCTTTGCATGGCACATTCTCCCTGCGTTTACAGTCCTCCTCTAATAGCTACATAATTAATCCTCTGTAGGGTTTTGTTCACTCCTCCATGAGCACTTACTTTAGCTTTTCTTTTCTTTAAGATCGTCTATTGAAGTCTTGCATACAGACACGTTTCAAAAACATACAAAGAATAATTAACTAAGAAAATTGCCAGCATATCTAAGAATTTTTACTGTAGTTTAAGATGTTGAAACAACTATTAACTCAATATCCTAACTTATGCTAAAGTTTATTCTGTAAAACATTGCAATTCTCATATAAAACAAGTTCCTAAAACATTTAGGCAGTAGCTTTTACCTAAAAACATTCTGCTATTTTTGAAATGCTTTAGATCTTTTACTCATGACAAATTCCATCATTGGATTAACAAGTCTCTTTTATATGTCTATTCACATCTTGACTAACTCATAATAACGAGAATGTGTATAACTCAGGATAAAAGGAAAATATGATGCCTGCCAGATCAAACTCTCTCTTTCACATTTTTTTCCACACTATTTGTTTTGTAGATTTTCGAATGACTAATTTACTCATGTTTTAATTAATCTTCACTAATTTATTCAAAGTGAAGTCAGACCTTTAATCCATCAGCTGTCAATTAGTTATAGGTTAACAAATCAAAAAGTATTTTTTTGCTCTCAGTCTCAATATGACTATGTACTTGACTGCAGTGGCCTAGGGGTTAAGATACTGGACAATGGGCCAGAAGGTCCAGGATTCAAATCTTGCTTCCACCAAGCTGCCACTGTTGGATCCTTGAGCAATGCCCTTAACACACACTTGCTTGAATTTTACATGATATCGATGTAAGTCGCTCTGGGTAAGATGGTTTGCTAAATGATGTAATTGTAAGTACAAAAAATAATAACACTAGAAGAAAAGGAACATGTAAACCAACACATTTTAAGCTCATATTATGCAATTTCTGTTTTTAGATCATCATCGCAGGAGAAGTTCCCAGGTTTAGAACAAAACCCTGCAAAATCTTAACATTCTAAATAGTCATAATGCTCTAACTCCTAAATTTCTTGTTGGTACCTCTTGTGGGTAACAAAGGTCTATAATCACTTCATAAAACAATTGCAGACATGTTTATAATTGTATGTTTAAGCCACAAAATACTCAAGTGAAGGCTTTCTGACTGCAAGATGTGCAGAATAGCATCCAGTTGTAATGCTTAAAGGAAAAAGTGTTTAGCATCTCTAACCGCGTTTCACAGTGCCAAATATCAAAGCCATTAAAGACAAACGAGCCAATTTACAACTTCTGGCAGTAATACATCTGGAGTTCCCTTTAGAAGCAAATTACAAATGAAAGAATTGTAATTTTGAGTCTGTTAGTTGAAAAAATATTTTTTTTAAACTGCCATTTCAATTCCCAGTATCCAGACAGGGTTCTTTTGATCTCTGCAGCTGGGAAGCAAGTGACCAGCTGAAAAGGGCACTTCACTGGCTTTTGTTGGAGGTTCTGCATCCAGTCAGAGGCTGTGCAATAGGTAGGTTCTCATGAAGGAACTTCATGCTGCCCTGCTCAGAAAAGTCAGCAGCTGTGTGGCCATCACCCCGAAGAACCCACTTGGTGGTGAGTAGCCCCTCCAGTCCTACAGGCCCACGGGCATGAATACGAGCAGTGCTGATGCCAACCTCAGCGCCTAAAAGCACAGAGTCAGTCATTAGATACGTGCTAAGAAGCTGCTGAAATTTGTCATGCTGCATATTTGCACTGATCAGTTTTGCAGTAAAAGGTGCATAAATAAAGTTATTATTTCAGTATGTCAATTTCATCACTTAATTACCTTCACATAATGTGATTTAATAGGGTTAGACCAAGACAGTGCAAATATGAGATCCAGTCTTACCAAGACCAAAGCGATAGCCATCAGCAAACCGTGAGCTGGTATTCCAAAATACACAAGCACTGTCCACCAACTGCAGGAACTGTTCCGCTGTCTCCTCTGAACAAAGTGAAAGCCACATGTTAATACATTCGATTACGGTTAACTGGACCACTGGTTAAATGGGACCAACTGCTTATTCGGACCAAATCCTAAAGTACCAAAACAAATCGTATTATATACGTGTAATGTTATTTGTTTATTTGGACCAAAATTCCGCTTAATCGGACCAGAGAACATGTACAGTATGTAATATCCGTGAAGAAACTCTTCATCTCTGGTATCACTACCGGAAAACTCCCGTGTTTCTCCCCAGCCCTCTACTGCCACCTACAGGTCTTTGCCTAAGATTTCCATTTACTACAAAAAAAGCCACAAGTCACCAAATAAGCCACAGCAAAGGCGCGCCAAATCACACTGGATACGTTCTTCAAACGTTGACTGGAATTTGGTAAGAACTTGTTTTTTTTACAGTATTATGCTTCGCATGCTGAGTACCTTGTGTTGTGTATACATTATACACAATGAATACATTGTGCTGTACATCGTTTTGAAAAACTTGTTTGCAAATTTATTTTTCAATGAACAAAGTTCGTAAGCAACAGTAGTTCTTGTTTGTACATTCACTATAGGTGTAAATTGCACAATAAAGGTTTAATCAACATTTAATATGTTACATAACACGTTCCATCTTGTAACATAGGGCATGCTCGTTTAATCGGACCAGCCGGTTGTTAGGACCAAAACGATCGCGTCCCAATGTGGACCCATTAACCCATTTGCTACCTGGTCAAAAGGTCACTGTTTGGATCCAAATTAGCAAATACACTAGCAAAATAATGCCATGGACTATGTGAATCAAAATCATATATTTTCTTTAACTGGCCGTACTGTGTATAGAGTAAAATAGATCCAGTAAATCTATCTTATGGCAAGATAGTGAATAAGAAGTGAAATTATTATGGTAATAATTAATAATGGCAAAAAACTAAAATGAACAATAAGAAACACGAGTCCGTAATTACTTTAAGAAATAATGGACCATTTAATAAAAGACCAAACATTCCGAAATGTTTAACAGGTGCAGTGGTCAAAACCATCAAACTATGCAAAGAAATGGCTCACATAAAGATCACTCCAGGAAAGGAAGACCACATGCTACCACTGCGGCAGATGACAAGCATAATAATGACATTAGCCTAAGAAATCACCAGTTAATAACGTTATAGATTACTTCCGAAATAATTGCTTTATGGAGACCTAGCAGCAAAGGCATTAAAAAAAAAACCCAAACATGATTGTTTGTATTATTGCATCAATGCCTTATTTGCATTCAATAGGTGAATTCAATATCTAAAATAAACAAAAAAGGTCATTAAAGCAGCCTTATTCAAACTTTTGACTGCTCTCCTAAAACTAGGCTCCTCAAAGGATCATATGTAGAGTGAAAATTAAATGTAACTTATTATTGCATTAAAGTATTAATAGTATTGGTTAATAGGGCTGTGGTGGCACAGCTAAAGTATTAGGCTTTTAACCAGAACTTTGAAGCCACAGTTGGACCCTTGATCACAAGCATTCAAGAGTCCAACTGAGGCTTTAAAGTTCTGGTTAAAAGTCCCTTAAACCACAATTGCATGAGCTGTAAGTTGAAAGGATTGTTTCAGTTATAAGTCACTCTTTATTGTTGCTAAATTAAATTTCTAGACTTTTGATCAAACAGTTGGGCATTTAAGCCCTAGCCCTGCCACCGTTGAGCAATTAGGTAGTAGGCATATTGTGTACTCTACTGTACTGTACTGTACTGTAAGGTTGCATCGTTTGCAAATTGTTCTGGATAAGAGCAAAAAAAGAAAAGTAGATCTCATTTTGTATAATAGGAAATACTGCATTTTACAGGTTCAGTACTTTTCCAAAATTAAAGCCCTGTTTAAGGGAGACGTACATTCTGAACTATAATTTACAAAAATAAAGCAATTTGAGGTAACCCATAAGGAAACATCTTAATAACCACTACTAAGCACTACTTAGCTGGAGGAAAGGCATTATAGGTGCCACTATAAGTGTCCATTCCACACCATTTCTGTATTCTGAGGTGAGTGTAATCAAAAGCTTGGCAAAAACAATCACAAAGAGCCTAGAAAATTGGAATGTGCACTTGTTCTGCCATGATTTACTGAGACCAAATGCTGTTTATTGAATCTCTTGACGCTATGGAATATGGCGTTATTGTGAGCTTCAGGGCTTGATTCAATAACAAAGAAGTAAATTTTAGATTGTCTCCTCTCTCAGACAGGAAGCTGTTTGTTGGCATGCTGGGGAAGCAGCAGTCAGACACTGATGTGAGAAAGATGTTTGAGCCATTCGGGAGCATAGAGGAGTGTACTGTGCTCAGAGGGCCGGACGGTGCCAGCAAAGGTGAGTTGGAATGGAATTGGGAAATCCTCCATGTAGGGTATGCAGGTTGTTTGTAAGGTAGCAGCTTCGTAATCTGGTGAGTAGGTTGTTATAGAATAATAGTATTGTACTATACGGTGTGGTTCAAAAGGGAGGAGCTATTGTAGCGCGAGTGCAGCAAGGCAAGTGTATGAGGCATATGTGAGTCAGAGCAATCTCAAGCAGAAACATTTAAGATACGTAATGCATGTCATTTGTAATAGTTCCACTGTAAAGGTGAGTTGTAAAGGTGAAGTTTTGAATGAATTGGTATGTTTTAAATAACATTTTACAAATTACTGGAGGAAACCCTTGCTCTACAGGGTGAGCATTATCCTGCTGAAAAATGCCAGTTGGAAGACCGGCCATGAGAGTCAACACGCATGGCCGCAGGATGTCCTGCACATTTTGCTGAGTCATTACAGTCCCCTGTGTCCCTCCCAGGGGTAACAGACTGTTCTATGCAATGGCTACCCATTTCATCACACCTGCAGCTGGGGCAATGTGTCACTCCAAAGGCAGTACTGAAGTGCTGGCCACGAGGCCTCCATGCTCGAACCTGTGTGCTGTTGGATCCTAAACAGAACCTGGATTGGTCAATAACGATTATACAGGTCCCGGTTTATAGCCCAGGTTTCTCGTTCAAGACAACACTGCAAACGAAGGTTACAGTGGCTGCCTTTCAGTGGCAGCGCACATAGCGATTGCTGTGACAACAAATTCCCTACTGAAAAAGAATGTAATACATATACTGATCACAAAAAGTAAGGTAATTCTATCAAATAAATAGGAAGAGGATCCTATAAGAACTGCTGGACAATCTGATCCTGTCCATGCCCCATTGCTGTCAACTTTCTTTAACTTTTCATTTGCTTTTCTTATGATCTTGTTTAATGAAATAAAATCATTCATATTCATTTTGAAATATCCCCTAATTTTGTAGAGCAGTGCATATAGTATCTATCAACAGCACTTGGTTAGTTAACCCCAGGGTGGTAGAGCATGAATAGTATTAATTAGGTTAAGTGATAATGACCTAATAAGCTGATTAAACATCAGCTTACTTTTTTAGGCAAGTAAGTCTATTGTAAATAGTTAGTAATCTAAACTAAAGCTTCTCATGTGTGCTACTGTGTGTCATTAGAGATGCCTTTTATGTGTTGCAGGCTGTGCGTTTGTGAAATACCAGAGCAACGCAGAGGCTCAAGCAGCCATTAATGCTCTCCATGGCAGCCGAACTCTACCGGTGAATGTTTCTCACTTTCTTAAACTTACAGCTCATTTGCATAGATCTAGAAATGTACCATGACCACAGGGTGTGTTCCGCAAGGCAAGTGTAGAACAGAGAATAGCTGCAACAGACTGGAAGCTGAACAATATAATCAGATGGTATGTACATACACATTGAACTGAAAACAAACTGGAAAGTGAAAAGAGCTGAAAATAGAGCTTTTTAGTGAAACACAAACACATGCACGTTCATACATTGAAAGCGCCGCCCACAGTTACACCTACTATCATACATCCATACAGAAGAGCCCTGTCAGCATAACACGTGGAAAAAGACACAAGGCACTTTGTATTGCTCTCACCCACAACATATTTTCAGTGTTGTTATTAACAGTATACTGCACAAAGCACTGATGGTCTTTCTCATTGTCTGTGCCTCTTTCTCTCTAATTTACTCAGGGAGCCTCGTCCAGTCTGGTGGTGAAGTTTGCAGACACAGAAAAGGAACGAGGCATAAGGCGCATGCAGCAGGTTGCCTCACAGCTGGGGGTCATCAGTCCCATGAGTCTACATCTGGGGGCCTATAACGCCTACACACAGGCAGTGAGTTCTAACTCCTGAGAGGATTTGGGCCCTTTGGGAGGCTTTGTCCTCTTACAGTTTCTGCATCACATTTGGATACATAGTTTTCCTTGCCACTGATTGCCCATTTGGTACACCTACCTATTTGAAAACCATGTCAAAAATAATTTTCTGATTTTAATAGCTCTATAGATACAAATCTAACATTTGACTCATTAACATTACTATATTAATACCCAACAACACTTACAGGTATAACATGCTATGCTACTATTATAGTAACTCACTATATCGCTGGACTAAATAAAGGCCTGTCTTGCTACTTTACTTCATTCATTACATTGCTTGTATTAAATATATAATTTTTTTATATATACATGTAATTTATTTAGTATTTTCTCAAATTTATTTATTTTCTATTATATTGTATTCATACTTTTATTTATTATAGTGTTTTTTATTATGTTCTCTATTTTAATTAAAATATTTAATATTTTATATATTAATATATTGAAACATTTTTTATTTCTTACCTGTAACATCTAGACTGCCCAATATTGATACTCTTTTTAAGTCTTGGACCTTCGATATTTATTATTCATGACATTTTCTTTGCCAATGTCACCCTATATATATATATATATATATATATATATGGTGTATGGTGTTAGTGTATATGGGGCTAGTCCACACTGTATGTGTGTCGGTCTTTAGTTAGTCTATATATATATATATATAATGACTAACTAACAGTGTAACTACTAACAGTGTAAGACTAACTAATGACACACAAACAGTGTGGACTAGCCCCATATACACTAACACCATATAACAGCTGTATTGCTCACAGAAATAAAATATTTCCTAATGAAATATCCCCTAATGTTTGGGAGCAGTGTACAGACAGGCAGTAAGTGCTAAGGCCAGACTTAATTAAATTTCTTGTTCCCTACTTAAGAATCTACTGAGGAGGGAGGGAAAAAAAAATAATTATTTTTCAGCACTTTTCAATTTCTCGAGGACTATGTGGAATCAATACATGGAATGAGGAATAAATAAAAATATTTTTTTTATTTAAAAATATATAATTTATATTATTAAAAATTATTTAACCTAATAAT
>JAUZSV010396832.1:0-11127 GCA_034780495.1 Parotocinclus cesarpintoi | reverse complement strand
ACATAGCACGTCCCGTCTTGTAACATAGGGCATGTTCGTTTAATCAGACCAGCCGGTTATTAGGACCAAAACCATCGCGTCCCGATGTGGTCCCATTAACCGGAATCGACTGTATATATATAGTATATACTAGCTAGCCGATTTTTTTTTTCTTGTAAGCCACCATATTGGATCAAAGGCAAGTCTTTCCAATGGGAAGGTGGTCATGTGACATCAAATAAGACCATAATTGCCTCAGATTTGCAATACCTCTTGTGGTTCAAACGTTATCATCACAGAACTTAAAATCTTTTGTTATTCGTCTCAAGTAAATGAAGATGGAATTGACGATTCTGATGCCCAAGGAAGGCACAGCACTGTTGCATCCCTCGTAGTCAAATTTCATGAAAATGGGATTGTGGCCTCAACAATGGTTTTGGGAGCCTTTGCAAAAACTCCACGAGGCAGCATGCTTTCTGTCCTGTGCCCTTTGACAATATATATAGACTTCCTTATGCAGGGAAACCTATTAGTGAGCTAAATATTAAAGCACAGTCCGCCAGCAAAGGGGCTTGAACCCACAACCAGCAGTCAACAGTTGAGTTCCTTAACAGCTGAGCCAGGCCGTCCAGTTGTCCCAAAATACATGTGCGGAAAATAAAGGCAATCCCAAGAGGAATTAGTTTTAAGATAATCTTGTTGTGTCTCTACAGTGTGCTACTGCTGTAGACTAATCATGTTAGTAATTGTCTGCTTTTGCTCACACATGAACTCTGGGAATTGTATTAGGTCTTGTACGTCAACGTAATAGAGATTTGAACTGTGGAGTAGATTCACGCATATAAACTGCTACTGAGTAAAATACCTGAAACTACTGTGTAAAAGCTTTGGATGTGGTGAAAGAGTCTGGGAATGGAGGATTGTGTTTGTGTGTGAGAGAGAAAGAGCTGTCAGTTGTGACACAGAGGGGTGGAGTGGGGTTTTCCATACATTCCTGGGTGAAACGGAAGGAGTCAGCTGGGTACACTCAAACACGGGGTGGAGGCTCACTGTGTTGTGTGTGCCTGTGTGTGCTTGTGTGTGTTGGTGTGTGTGGCTCAGTAAAAGAATGATAAGACGGAAAACAGCAACAGCTGACAAGTCATTTTAAAAATAGCTACATATCTGATTATTGGCTACAAGTTGGACAGGAACTAGACCACCTATTAATGACAGTGGCATAAAGCACTTCACTACATTTTGAAGGACATTTACTCCAGTTATTGTACTAGTGTAACAGGTTGCGTATCGGTTGTATTTTATCGATTCAGATTTTTATCCTTATTAAATCAGGTGCTTATCGATTCCAAGTTTCGACGTCAAATCATGCTCAATATCCTGTTATTGCTTTAGATGCGTTACCATGTTGGAGGTACAAAAAACAGAGCAACTTCACACACAAATTGTATTTTGCGTTTTCTTGCAAAAGTGAAGCCAAATGTTTGAGCGCTTTTGATCGTCAACCGTCCACTAATGCTCTAGTGAAGGGTATCAAAACATAACCACGTGATGAGGTACATGATAATATTACACATCTGCTCAGACAAACAGGTGCCTTCTTAATACACCCATATTTTTGCACTAATCAAAGTCATGTATTTAGAGCATAAAATGCATTGGTAGGAACCGATAAATCAAAAATGTCAATTTTTAGGGGGTTCTTGAAATTTTGGAAGAACCAACACCACTTGCAACGGACAGGAAATAATCCACTACTTAAGAGTGGGCACTGTTTACATTTCCCAACATCTCCAGCTGCATTTCAATAGGCCCCTGGTGACTCATTTATCTAGGCTTGTCCATTCAAAAACAAGCTATTGCAACTACAAACTGTGTTTGTTCAACTTTTTTTTAACCAATGTAGAGCACTAGTTTATCCTTCAGCCGACAATGATTTACAAACAAATAAAGCGGACACTAACCTGGTTTCTTGAGACGCTGCCATCCACTGGGTCGATGTACTCAAAGTTGTCAGCTTTCTCCACGCTGAAGACGTTGCTGCCAACAGCGAACTTCTGATTGGCGAAGGCTTTATCGGTGATCATGGCCTCCAGATCTCTCATGAGGTAAAACGCAGCTCGGGGATCAACAAGCTCATAATCAAACCTAGGATGTTAGCATAAACAGTACAATGTCGCAAAGCCAGCATCTCAGATCCAGTCAAAAAGTAATCAAGCACATGAGGGCATTTTAGTGGTTTTCCAAATTAAACATTGCAAATATAGAATTGCAAAGTCATTTAGTTTTCGAGACAAACACACAGGATTTACTGCATATTTTCTACAATACATTTTAACAACTTCAAGTGTGTTCCAAATGTTTACCTATCTATATGCATTACAATGTGCAGAGATAAATCTAAATTGTTCCCTGCAAAGGCTGTGCTTTCATTCGAGATCAGAGCAAAATACAATTCGAGCTGAACTTTTGCAAAAGACAATAATTCAGTCTGTGACCAAACAACTTCAAATAATGTGAAAACCCTTCCCAGGCTTCATGTCAGTAATTGTTTCTTGTGATTGAGGAATTTAATGTGATCAGTGTAAGCAGAGAGTGAAAATGACTGTAACGTGTAGACTGAACATTAGTGTCAGACTCTATCTTTGATGCTGTGGGAAATAAGTATGGGAATATGGAAAATAATGAATATGCAGAGCTTTTTTGAACTCTTGGCACATGTAGCTCTCTCACAGGGAGAACAGTTAAATAACAGTGAGACAGTGCCAGAACAGAATAGGAAGTAGGAGACTGGGGGGTTTTGTGAAGCTCTGAGGAAAAAAATTTGAGTTGTCCTGGAGTCAAAATTTTGTTTTTAAAATCAAAATCAGATTTTCTGTGAATGACAGATTGCTGGCCTGCACTAGTTCACTTTAAGTAAGCCTTTTAATCCTAAACAAAATGGTACTCTGTTCTGAAGGCCATGTTTCAAATTGTATGGCTCACTTTTCCAGAAACATGAAAACACTGGGTCAAAATTTTGAATCAAATTTGATGAAAAATGGTTTACAATAATAAAAAGTGCTGGCATAATTTACACCCCAGACAGTACTCAGTGTTTACAGGGTTACCAGTGTGACCCTGTGTTAACATGAAAGTTTGTCTGTGTGAACCATTACCTGCAGTAGTAGTTGCGACCCAGTTTGGCCCAGTGGTCCCTCACGATTTCCTCCACCCCCTGCTTGCGCACAGCCATGATGGACAACCACACCAGCACTGTCCACAGGCCATCCTTTTCCCGAATATGGTCTGAACCTGTTGTCAAAAAGAACCCATTGTCTTTACTGTTTCATTAACACCTCTTGTTTGAGCAAAACTACAATGGGTGAATCGACATCACAGGCTTATTACAGTCTTGACCTGGCCACTCAAAATAGCGCAGTTTTCCACTTTGAATCCATTATTTTATTCTATATCTAATATTTTCAGATCATTTTCTTATAGCATCATTCAACTTCCTTTGCAGCCTGCCTCTGATCGCAACAAGCGCTCGCAATTCAATTTTTGCACCGCAGGAATTGGGGACGATTGTAGTTCTTAGAATCCATGTAGAGGAACTTTTAGCCCCTACTGTAAGGCATCATGTCCTCCCCATTTCCAGGTGGCTTTTCTCACACATTGCAACACTTGTATTATGTGAAACAGTGTTTCCAAAGTGCCCTGTGCGTGTAAGTGTATCTGCCCTATGATGGATTGGCACCTTGTCAAGGGTTGTTCGTGCCTTGTGGCCTGTGTCGTTGGCTAAGCACATCCATTCCCATGATCCTGACTTGGACAAATCGGATAAGAAGGTGAAGGAATGAACAATTATTTGAAATACAGGATTTATTGTTTATTATAAAACACATTAGCCACTATCGTGGTTCTTACTGTTTTCCTTTTTGGTTTGGCTGTTATCACTAACCTTTTTAGGACCCGTGGTGAGCTATTTTCATAATATATGCTTAAAAAAACTATTTTTGCGGACATCTGCACTGAGCGAGATATATTGTGAAACACATACTCCCGTGTTTCTCCTGGTAAGGGCATAAAAGTCATGCATTTTAACTCATATAAGTTCTAGCAAGTTCAAACAAGATGTCCACACTAAGGGTGACAGGTAATAAAATCTCTATAATCTAATCTTAGTAACTGTAGACACTGTCTTGTAGTAGAATGATAGACAGAAATGTAGCCATTGGATAGGTGGATGTTGGATTAGGTGGGGAAAATCCATTTGGAGAACAAACAGGAGACAAGGATTAAACCTTCCTTGGTTCCTTGGTTCCAACACTGTTTGCATCGCTGCCCTCACGTCCAGTCTGTCCATTACTTTATTCTAGCATGTGTCTCATATCAACATGGCTGACAAATGGCCCATTTATGAGGCCATGATTAGTGAGATTAAACCTCTAAACAAAAATAGTGGATCGTTCCCAAGACCCGATGTAGTGAATGGTTTTCCTTGGTATGATGCCCATATATGGGATTAGAGCAGCACAATCTGCAGCTGTCTGTAAACATGGACTCCTATTTCTACCGTTCTCTTTCTCTGTCATGACTCATCAACAAAGGAGTTTTTTCGGTGCATGGAAGCGAGTGCCAGCGGAGAGCACTCTCTCTTTTCAAAGTCAGATGATTCACTGCCCTGTCTTCCTTTTATAGCAGAAGAATGGACGTGGTTCACACTGTGGCTAAAGTCTAACACATAAACGTGACAGTGAGGCCTTGCTGAGGTGCTGCTGCTCACTGTCAGTGAAATTATGAGCCCTGTAACACTCAATGTTTTGACACAGCTACTGGTAGGATTTGTAGACACAAAGTCTTAGAAGGACATTCAGCAGACAGATAGTCGTGTCTATCTGTGGTACAAAAAAAAACCAGTCACCTGTTCCAAAGCTTTCCTCGCCACAGAAGGAGCACCTGCCCGAGTCCATCAGGTTCCCAAAAAACCTCCAGCCTGCAGGCGTTTCATACAGAGCCACCTTCATGGCTTTGGCAACCCTGCAAAAACAGCAAGAATTTATTTTTTTTGTTTAAAATTAAACTAAAACAGGGTTAAATCTGGGTTCCTTGTCTTTGCCTAGTTCCTCTCAGCATCCTCTTTGCATCGCTGGGATCACTGCTTCTTTGGGGTCTTGACTCAGGTTTTGGAACACTGCTTTAAGGCCAATGTTATTTCTAGAGCACTTTTTGCAACAAAACATCATCTCAAAGCAGATTTACAAATATCTAGGACCACTGATTCAACTGAGGCAACAGTCAAAAGATACAGATGATGAGGAATTGGGAGACATGGGACGACCTTCTTGGGTAGCCTAGATTAAATACATATATATTTGTTTTTAAAAGCACTATACAAGAATGTTTTATTTGTTTGTAACTGTTCCTTTATAGGCTGACCGAATTAATGGATTATCGTGAAATACACAGACAATTAATCATATATTTGCACGCTGAAAGACCTGGTGGCATTGATTACATACAGCTGCTGAGACTCAGCTTTCTGGTTGCTGTCTGAATAGAGTTTGGCATGCGTTTGCAAAAATTTTCTAGGTCCCAAAAACATTGCAGTAGGAGGATTGCTCTAAAGTCTAAAGGGTAATTGTCATAATTTCTTTAATAGTGTACAACTAAACAGCTTTTAAGACCTATGTAGGGTTCTGGAGTAAACAGTATGCCCTGCTGTTAAAAGGCCACATGACTGATCAGTGATGCAACAGCCATCCACTTTTAAAATATTATGACATCCTTCACCTTTTGTTTGTATTCGGCTAAACAAGGTATCACAAGAAATTAATTTCCTTTTCCTAACAAAGTACAAACGGTTTCTTCTCCAAATTTTTAATGTACCACCCTTAGTTTACAAGACCAGCAGAACCAAACCCCACACAGAAGGAACTGAGACCAGAAACCTATGTACAAAAGCGGATGTGCATAAACCCTATAATTTTGTGTGGATGTGGGTGCCAGGAACTTAAACCCAACTCCATAACCCACCAACCAGATGACAAACACTGAGACAACAGGATGACAGGAAACTGGGCAACTGGAAATGCCAAACAAAAGTGAACCCGGAAGGGAACATATATAGGAAGTGCACAGCAGGCTTTTGTGAAAGGGGAAAAGCATTGAAGGAGAGCCATGAAGGATGATGTGGCTCACCAACCAACACCATTATGACAGGTAAATGCCACACAGGCAAGGCCTCTATGTCCCACCAGCCAGGAGTCCTTTGGTTTGTGTCCGTCCTTGCTTGAGCCTCACCAGAGATCTTCTGTACTCCCGTGGTCTAGAGGGCTGGGTTAATGGATTCACAATTTACCCTCCTAAGAATTAAAATAACTATTTATAACTGTTTTTATAGTTACATTTTTTATAGTTTAATTTATACTTTATAGGTACACAGTGGCTCATCATTGGGAGTCAATACTTTGCTGTATCACACCTCTGCTGGGGTTGATTGGATTATGTTTCTAACTCTGCAGTTTCAATTGCCCCAATTTAAATGCAAGTTTGACTTAAAGGTCGTGGGCTTTTGTTCCACTGAGCAGAAGTTCCTAGTTCATGTTTGTCTGCCTTCTACCTCACCAGATGTATTTTTTCTGGTCAAGGTGGCAGGGTGTGTGGGAGCACATGTACACTGAGGGTACCTCCGCATGACAGTATTGTTGAACTCAAGGGATTTCGGGTCACACTCATAAAAGCATGTTCAGCAGACTTGGAGGAAACACATGTTGACTTTTAGCCTCACAAACTGGTAGTTGGCATGTATTACACTAAGCTTAGGAGGAACTGAGTTTGTTCATCCGTTTATATTCATGCCCACTTACACAGCTCACTCACACGAAGCCACTTTACAGTGACCAAATAGCCTAATGCATCTTTGTGGAATGTGGGACTAAATCAGAGGACCTGGAGAAAACCTAGACACTAAGAGAACATCCAACTCCTGAGGTGAAGAATTATTGATGTATCTCTGGCACTGTGAGGGGGTAGCACAAACCACTGTGCCACTCTGCCACCCAAATAGGAAGCATCTGATTAGAGGTAATACTGACAGGGAGAGGGTGAAAATGAGGTTCAGTGTGAGATGTGAAAAACAAGAGCTGCATTTCCTAAAGAAAATACAACAGAGCTTGAAATGTCCCCAAAAATAAAAGTAATAAAAAGTTTTTTTTCCATACTGTCAGTACCAGGCAAGAAGAGACGACGACTTGATGATCATGTCTGCAAGTAAAGGCTAAAGATAATTCCTCTTTTTTAAGTACAGCCCTTTTCTGTTTTAAATCCTTGGTTTTGAAGCAAATGTTGACCTTTTCAGTTTGGGATTATACAGTGATACAAGTTACAGATGTGCTAGCTTAATAAGGCAAATGGATCAGGAACAAAGCAGACTAACTTTTTGGCTAATGCTTGTTTTGAGTCCAGGCCAAAGCAAAGGACATGCAGTGGGGAGATGGTGAAGGAGACAAGAGAGGAAGCAATGAGATCTTAAGACAAAAGAAGAAAGATGCAGACCGATTGTAACTGCTAATCACTTTCACATGAGTGGACGTGTACTGGGGTTACAGTTCATTTTGTAGAGATGAGAGAACCTTTATAAACCTGCTAATTCAGCCTGTCAGTACCTTTCTTATCAATATATAACAGTTTGATGGCTGAGCATAATATCAGTGTTCTGTCACATGATAAACAAATAAAATACTTCATATGTAGACGTATTCATTTCAACCTTAGTTCTAAAAATAACAGGATACTAAAAATGTGTGAAATGTATTGTAGAAAAAGAACATTCACATTTTTCCAGTTACCTCAAGTATAGTTTATGGGGCAAGACATGTTTTGGTGCACAACGTTTGCTTATTTAGGTTTGTAGGAAAGCTACGAGGCTTATGTTACTAACAAGTCATGAAAGTCTATCTCACCCCTGATCCTTCCCATACTTATTGCACTTTCCTCACACCACATGGGCTCCTTAAGTATTGCCACACACAACAGGCAATCTGCTGTTTGTAAAACAGTGTGTAGCTGAACATCTTTTGCACAATTGAATGTAGTTCCGTATACTGGAAGACAGAGTGTGGAAACACATGTTTAAGTTCTGGCAGACGCTGTGTCAGAAAGGGACTAGGCACTTTTGCACCAGAGGAACTTCATAGTTCTTAGAACTTTCTTCCCCTTGTGTTCACACAGCAGAACCTATAGTTCTCTTAAACTTGTGTATAGGGGACATTTTGCTTCTCTGTTAGAATAGGGTCGTTTCCCAGAGCATAGGAACCCTGAGTGATGCAAGTTTGTGGTGATTGGTCCACACATAAGCCTTTATACGATAGAGAAGGTAGAACTTAACTAACTGACATGTGGTTTAAGAGTCACCACTGGTGGTGCGAATGCAAGCCCAAACCCTGGAACAACTGTAGTTCCTACCAAATGTGTCTGTTTCTTGCAAAAGATCCTATTGTTTCCCTACCACAGTAGCACATGCTGACTGGAATAGAAGGCAAAGATGGCGAATGAACATGGCAAGTCAATGGTAGCAAGCTGAATAAAGTCACTTGCTGGTCAATTTCTCCTTCGCCAAATGGATTGAGCACTGAGGGCTTCTGGCAATGGGTGAAATTAAACCCAGGAATTTTAGGGTTTGCTCAAATGGTAATATAAAACCACAAGCAAAAAGTAATGCATTAGATCTTGAAGACTCTCTGTTAAAACCAAGCAATTCACAGATAGGGTTCTTGCTGAAGTTGCCAACTCTGGCAACATTGTGTTCAGTCTCAACCTCATTAAATTCAAATTAGAGATCATCAAATATCATATGAGCCCCTGATGAGACCCCACGCTTGACTGCTCAGGCCAGACTTTTTTCCCTACTTAAGAATCTACTGAGGAGGGAAAAAAAAAAAAAAAATCTTTATTTTTCAGCACTTTTCAATTTCTCGAGGACGATGTGGAATCAATACAAGAAAGGAGGAAGAAATAAAAAATACATTTTTATTTTAAAATAATATTGATTTAACCTACAATTAAATTAAAGTGAATCTGGGAAAAAATTAAATGAACAGAAGAAAACCGAGAGCGAAAAAAGGAAAAAAAAAAAAAATATATATATATATATAATTATTTTTATTTTTTTTATTCAAATATGCTCGTCGGCGGATTTGTGAAACAAACAATAAAAAAGTCTGGCCTTTATAATCATTATAAAAAGCTTCATATATTCATGTCTTTGTCTCTTTTTCTCTCTCTCTCTCTCTCTCTGTCCCTCCCGCTCTGTCCTTTCTGTCTCTCTTGTTTTTATTTCAGGTCCTGGAGAAGGTCGACGTGGAGCAGAAGATGAGCATTCGCTTCTTACACTAAAGCGGGGCTCGCCCTCTCACCCACCGCCCTCGTGCCAAGCCGGACCACTCTCTCCCGTCCCGGACGCGTCGTCGCTCCTCCTCTCCTCTGTGTTCGTGTCTCTCGGTTCAGATCTCGTCTCGTATCGACGTGCCTTCATCAGCGGTTCGGCTTTTCACTACTTTAGCAATGATTATTGAGCCACATCGATCAATTACTGCAGGCCTTTGTATCCCGATCAGTGACACTAATCATCAGGGACGTACTTTAAAAATCCGTAACGGATCCGTAAACTCAAGCACAGTAGCGACATCTGGAGGCAAACATGCGGAACTGCAACAAAAAAAAATCCGCACCCAAGGCAGGCGCAGCACGCCTAAAATCTTCCTGAAATAAATCAGCTTGTTGTTTTTGTGCGTTTAAATGTCTGGACCTGTAGGTCCGGATTTATTTATAACAACCGATTTAACATCGGCTCACCACAATCCGTGTAAATAAACTTTCTGTACTGATAAATGATAGTTCACTTTATAATGATGTCACCCTCTAGTTTAAAGCCAAAACTTTATATCTACTTTATTAGAATTTAAGACTTTTATTTTTAAAAAATAATTTTATGATGATCCTGTCTGTCAGCGTTTAAAATAAACATCTGAGCTTTGATCGTTGTGCTTCTGGGTAAATCCTGGTGAAATTTTGTCCATTAAAAAAAATTAAAAAATAAATTATATGTATCTTTCTTTTTTCTTTTTTTTAAAGTTATATATATATATATATAATTTTTATTTATTTTTTTGCCCTCACATCTAATTTGGTATACTAGCGCCCCCTAAAGGATCCATCGGGGTCAGGTTTTCGGGGGGTACCGACGTGAAAAACAATCTTCTCTTAAACAGGAACGCTTACGGTATTCTGAAGGTGAAAATCGATTTTGAATTCTTTAAATATTTCTGAAAAGGGAAGATCGTCTGACCCAGGTACCCCTCCCTCAGCATATGTGATGCACCAATCAAACTTAATTAATATAGCGCTTCTTTCTTCGAGCAGGTCACGAAGCTAACAGTGGAAAGGAGAAAGTCTTAAGATCTGTTTTGGGGTGTTTTTACACCCGATTATCCTGCTCAGGGTCATTTAGGGGTCTGAAAGGGTCCGGACCCTAAAGCCAAACCGATGATCTGAAGCTGTTTTTGTGTTCGTTCAGATTTAAATGAAGCTCGGCTCTGATGAGCTGCCCTGACGTTCAAAACTTATCTTATGTTTTATTTTACGTCGTTTGAACGATGTTCAAAATAAAATGTATCGTCGAAAAAAAATCCAAGTGCCATGGCGACATGTCATGGGTTCACAAACTTTTACCCTGTTTGGAGGTTACTGTATTAGAAGCTGCGCTATCAGCACTGTTGTGTTTGTAAGTTCTGGTATCTTTTCTCTTAATGCACACTTTGTGTTTCTCTTGTGGTGTTTATTTTATTTTATTTTTTAATTAATTAATCGGGGCAGTTCACATTCCTGCATCCTTGGTCCATTGTTTTTTTTGTTGTTTTTTTTGTTTTTTTTTTGTTGCCGCCCCCCCATTCTCACCCGCCGACTACAGCAGCTCGGCATGTTGTATTCAGCTACTCTCTGTAACCCCTAGAATCCCCATAAGCTGAGCTGTATTTTACTCCAGTAATGGGATTACTCGTAGCATGTACACCAGTTTCCCCATTTCTATCAGATTTGCCTGGCGTAAAAGACGGGCTTGCCAGGTCTTTGCCTCTTTGGGGCTTTACGTTGACCAGGTGGGGGATCTGG
>JAUZSV010396732.1:0-11129 GCA_034780495.1 Parotocinclus cesarpintoi | reverse complement strand
TAGATGCTGGCACCTCCACATCATTACATTCAGTTTTTATTCACAATTTGTTTAGTGTCCCAACTTTTTTGGAATTCTGTTTGTAGATGAGAAGAGTTGTGAGGACATTGTGTTCCACAATAAGAACCTTATCCTGTTTGTGAAACAGGTTGGTGATTGTGTCATGATTTGCACCTGTTTTGCTGCTTTTGGGCTGGAACAGTTTGCCATGATGGAACAATGAATTCTGAATAATACCAGCAAGTTCTAAAGGAAAATGTCAGGATATCTGTCTGAGAACACAAGTCATGCAGCAAGACAGTGCCTCTAAACACAATTCTTTCCACAATAAATGGTTAAAGAAGGATATAATTACTGTTTTGGATTGGACAAGTCATGGACCTGACCTAAATCCAAAGGAAATGTTGTGTAATTACATGAAGCAAACAGTTCATGTGAGTGAACCCACCAACATCTCAAAGATGAAGCTGTTCTGTACATACAAATAAGCTAAAATTCCTCCACCAAGGATCAACAGTTTCTGGAAATGTTTAGCTGCAGTTATTGCTGTGCAAAAAGGATCATATCAGATCAGAATATTAAATCATTGTCATCAATAAAGAAATGGTCAATTATAATATTTATCTGTTTCATTTTATGCATTTTCAGTGCGTGTGAAAATCTGATTATGTTTTAGGTCATATATGTGTACAAATACAAAAAAATTGTAAAGGGTTCCCAGAACCACTGTACAGGTTTTAGTAACATCAAACCGCATCACATATAAAGAAAGACATATAAAAGTGAACACATAAGCCAGACGCATCAGGTGTTACATAATACTGGTCATGTTACTGCTGCATTTCCTAGAAAGGTATAGGACGTTCCTAAACAGCTGCTCAGGACAGTGTTTATACTGTATATGGCGACACGTAGAGTGCATTAATAGTGGACATGAAAAGACGGAATTTACAGGGTTGAACAATAATTTGACGCTTGAATCAATTTACTTAAAGTGCATGCCAAATATTTTTGAAATCAGATTACGCATATAATAACACCGTGCTTGTTAAATCCCTCTGTCAACGCCCTAAATGAATTAATGACGTAATCATATGTGCAGATATTCCAGCTTCGTGATTGGCTTAGAAGCTAAGGCGCGGTGACGTCAGTATGAACTAACGTGAACTTTGCAGCGAAAGCCAGCCACACTCGGTGATCGAAACCGATAAAGTGCATAAACACAACGATGGGCACACAAACACGAAACTGTTAGCTACATCTACGGTAAAAAAAAAAAAAAAAAAAATCGGGGGATATATCAAAATGAAATATATAGTTCAACAACACAAACGAGAAGGACAGCTAACGTCATGACAGGCAGACAAATGCCGGTGTAAATAAACTCATTCGTTTGTTTGCTGATACAACAGTGGAAACTAAATCATACATTTTCCAATAATACCAAATGTTGTACTCACGTTTTGTAGGTTCCCAAATGCATGGCATTGTACGGAAACAGTCGAAGGCAAGAAACACAATTCCCTTTCCAAAACGCCCGCAGACCGTCGTTCTTATAGAGAAGTAGAAAACTGTTTAAAAAACCGCGTTTACAGTGAAATGTTCCCACCTGGCTCAAAATCTTCACCACTTCAAGCGGCGACGTAACGCTTTTACTAAAAATTCCGGCAAATCCGACGCACAGGAAACTCTGGCAACTTGTTAATCGGACATCTTTGATAACAGTTGCCATCACTGAACTTATAATTAAAAAATGTGCTACTCTTACAATTGCAAATAAACTATTTTACAAAATGAAGGCACCAATCCATAAACACGATGATTTTCCCCTTACAGTATCAAAACACTGAGCTCTCCTGCTGTAAACAGCAGACGCGACCTTTTATCCAAAGACTATTGGTGGATAACAGAGTGGGCGTGGACAGGACTGGGGCTCCACCAATTGCTACATTGTATTAAATATAAACCATAGCGGGAACACTACCAACGATACATAAATAAACTCACACATTATGAATATAATTAGCTCATTCTGTAGCATACTGATTCTAAGAATATACTCAAGTATTTCCTTTCTGGATTGTTCCTATAATAATTTTTTTCAACATTCTGAATTACTGCACAAAAACTGCTTGAATTTGTTCAGAGGTGGGAGTTAGTCACACATGTGCAAGTCATAAGCAAGTCTGAAGTCATAAGCAAGTCTGAAGTCATAAGCAAGTCTCAAGTCATAAGCAAGTCTCAAGTCATAAGCAAGTCTCAAGTCATAAGCAAGTCTCAAGTCATAAGCAAGTCTCAAGTCATAAGCAAGTATCAAGTCATAAGCAAGTCTCAAGTCATAAGCAAGTCTCAAGTCTCAAGCAAGTCCCAAGTCACTGTGGAAAAATTCAAGCAAGTCAAGTCAAGTCATTCATATTATTATGCCCTAACTTGCTAATGTTCTGTTAACCAGTGATTAGCATTAGCTTAACAGACACAGTCATTTACCTCTCTCTGTGGGGTTTGAAGTGGCGAATGAAGTTTGAAGTTGTGGTGGTCGTGTCGCTGATTTTGGTACTGCAAACCCTGCACGTTGCTGTTAGCTTTTTGTTCTCATCGACTACATTACTCCTAAATACAAATTTCACTTTAGGAGCAAGAGCGTCCATGATAAGTGCAATCATCAACTCTGCTGGTCTGGCGCGTTCTGATGGGTTGGCAGGTTTACGCACATTGCAAAAAAAATTACCCAATCATCAAAAAAATTATATATTATATTCTATATAAGTCTAAGTCAAGTCTCAAGTCATAAATACCAATTCCAAGTCAAGTCGAGTCTTTTATCAATGTTCATCAAGCAAGTCTCAAGTCCTTAAAATCGCGACTCGAGACCCACCTCTGGTAATTACATATTAAATCAAGTAAAATAAATAAATAAGAAATGCCAAACAAGCATACAATGACTTATTTTACTGTTTGAAAATGGCTGTTGTCTTATCATGACTAATCTGTATATAGCCAAAAGTTTGTAGCTTGGCTGAGCTGTTGGTTGGTTTTACTGTGAAAGTCCCCATTTTGGAACCCCTATAAGACATTACAGAGCTCATATTCTTTGAGTGGCATAATTTCATCAGGCATAAGTACATACAGAACTTATGGAGAATCAAACTGAGTTTCACATCTACACAGATCTATCTAAATAGAAGTCAAAGTTTAAACATATTAAATGTCTGTGAATTCTGAACCGCTATTCATTACACTTTAATAAGAACAATAACTGAAACTAAACAACTGTTATTTTTGTTTACTTCTGATGGGTCTTTTGGGTTGCTCGACATCCTTCGGCAATGAACGGGTCACTTGTAGAGGACCTTCACACTAGCCAGTGTTGGGTACAGGCCACATTAAAAAGAACTTATGAACTGCTCATTAACAAAATTAACTGTGAACAGTAAATCAAATCTCGGTCACCTTAACCTACAGATCAGATGTTTTCTATTACATATTACAGCTACTACATTAATATCAAAAAACATCCATTTTCACTCATTCCTCTTAGAATGAATTTAAATATATTGTGCGTGGTTTTTGTGAACCCCTTACTTCCTTTCCTCAGGTCGACTTTGACCAGCTGCAGGAGAATTTAGCCCAGATGGAGCGGCGCTGCAAAACTTCCTGGGATCACCTGAAGGTTATCGCCAAGCACGAGATGAAGGCTGCATTAAAGCAGCGCATGTCTGACTTTCTCAAGGACTGTGCCGAGAGGATCATCATCCTCACCATCGTCCACAGGCGGATCATCAACAGGTGTCCAATTAAGTCTATCTCTGTTTGTAGATGCTGTTTTGGCAATATAAATATATATTATAATAGAAAAATATATATATAAATATATATAATATAAAATATTGCCTTCTTTTAGCGAAGGTAGACTGCTCAACCCCTGCAATAGACTGTTATTCTAGCCAGGGCATGCTTACACCTGCATCCTACACCTGCATGTGGACAACCACAGCCTTGGCCAGGATAAGGGATATAACGTGAAAAAAATGGAGCAGCAGTTCTGCCAATACGCTAGCCCCTAACTGCTAGTGATGCCTCTGCATAAATATACCTTTCCAGTTGTTAATATGGCAAACAATTGTATGCAAAGTACAATTATAAGCATTCCAAAGGTTTTATTTTTTATTTTGTATTGGTCAAATACATCCAGTTTAAGCAAAGACTTATACAATACAATTGACAGTGTTGACTCTCATTCTTTAAGACCTCGGCATGCTGGGTATCAGCTTCTGGGCAAAATCTTGAATGATGGTAACCCAGTCTTGCCTAATCAGTGTTTGGAGTTGATCACAGTTTCTGGGTTTTTGTTGGTCCTCTTTTTGAGGATTGACCTCAGGTTATCATTGGGATTGGGATGGTATCGAAACATACTCCAAGAACAATTTTTTAAAATTATTTTAATTATGTTTAAATGTCATTTTTATTCATGGCAGTGTTCTTAGCTAAAATTTGAAAAAATTGTAAAAACCCACTCCCCTGGATGAGAAGCAACAAACAACATTTTCACTGTTGGCATGATACATAAGTGAAATGGTCAAACAGTCTGAAATGGGGTTTCATCAGAGAAAATAACTCACCTCAGTCCTCTGTGGTCCAGTCCCTCTAATTCCTGCAGGATGTCCCTTAATACCAAGCCATCCTCCAAAAGCTTTGATATTACTGTGTGCTCTGATGTAATCAGAACAGCCCTCTGCCATTCCTGATCTGTTCTTTTAACTGCATCCTCTTTAGGAGATGGTCCTGGCAGTGGATTGACTTTATTTGGCGCCCTGAAGCCTTCTTCACTGCAATTAATCCACTCTACTTTAAGTTCTTGATTATTCGATGTTGTAAAGCCTAAAAGTTGTGCCATTATTCAAACTTTTGGCCACAACTGTAGTTAATTCCTCCATGAGGTTCATTTTCAACAAAGTCCTGTGCCTGTTTTTAAACAGGAGTGGTCAGTTGCTGCTCGTTTTCTGGAGGCATTATGGAGCATATGACCCTCCTCCCTCAAGAAGCTGGGAATTGACACAAGGCCAAATTTTGACAGTAAAAGTTCAAAACAAATTGCCCTGATAATTTACAGTTATGCTCTGTCATACCTTTATTTATTAATTCTACATATATAGTATCCCTTTGGGAAGTGAAGCAATGTCTGCAGAGGTTTCAGTCATTCAAATCCAGGAACTGTGTTTTATCGAGCAAAACTCATTGTTAATATATAATTACTATTTTTTACTTACACATATCAAGGTATATCCACAAATTATACAGCCTAAAATCAGAAAAATCTGAAATGGTATTCAACAGCAAATGTATAAAGCAGTGTGTCTCACATTTACTTTGACTTTGATTTTATTGCAGACAGTCTGAAAGCAAGGTATTTATTGTCTGGTCAACTTCAGTCCATGCCTGCATTTCAGGCCTGTAACAGTACAAAAATGTTGGGACAGGTGCAATATAAAGAAAGTAATGAGGTAAAAAATTTAAATAATTGTGTAATTTCAAACAGGTGATATCAACAGGTGATTGTAATCATAATTTGGTACAAAAACAGTATACACATAGTGCTGGGCTTTTGTTGAGCAATGCTGGGCAGAGAATTACTAGTTTGCCAACATATTCATGAGAAAATTATTGAAATAGAAAAAAAATAAAATATTATGTTATAGTGACCATTTCCAGAAGCGATGTGGACCTTTCTGGGCTTAGGGACATCTAGGATAACCCAGTGTAAACGTGTGGTCAGATGAATCAGTCTTTCAGGGTTTTTTTTGGTTTTTTTGTAAAAATGTACACTGTGCTCAGGACCAAAGACAAAAAAGACCATCCAGACTGTTATCAGCAACAATTCCAAAATCCAGACTCTGTCATTGTATGGGGATGTGTGTCAGTACCCTTGGCAAAGGCCATTTATACTTGTGTGATGGCAGCAAAAAAAGTACATTGAGATCTAAGAGCAATGTATTTTCCAGGATGAATATTTCAACCAGACAATAAAAAAACACATGCTGCACACATTACAAAGGCAGAGCTGTGGAAAAAGAGGGTATGGCTACTGGCCTTCACACAGTCCTGACCTGTCCCCAATAGACAACGTGTGTATAATTTAAAATTGTGAAATGCAACAGCAACGACCTCCGACTGCTGCACACCTTAATAACGGTTTGCAGGCAGAATGGAACAAAATGAGAAGGAATGGCAACTTTACAAAGTATTAAATGTTTTAAACTTTTTTTGGAATGTATTGCAGGCCTGAAATGCAGGAATAGATGTTTGTTAACAAATGAAGAGAAGTTGACCAGAACACTTGCTTTTCTAAAGTTGTTTCATACTATCTGCAATAAAAGAAAAGTAAACGTAAGAAACCCTGGAGTTGGAGTTGTAACTGATCTGCAAATGTCATGTGGCTTACCTTTATACAGTTGTTCACTGCCTGGCAGTACTCTGAGACAAGAGAACAAACATTATTATTGCATTACATGCTTAGAAACAAATGGGAAAAGAATTTCCCATAATAACAATAATACAGAGAGGCTAAAAAAAAAACTGGAAAAAAAAAGATATTTGTGTTTTGGGCAAAAAAACTCAGCTGAAGTGACTCAATCCTCTGAGCTACTTTTTATTGTCCTTGAGAAGGCAGCTGGGATTCCCCCAAAAGCTTAACACAAAGTCAACCTGGCACATTAAACGCAGCACTGACACAGAGAGCTAATCTTTTTTTTCATTCTGACTTTATTCAGAATACTGCATGATGTATATGATTTAGTATATGAGAGCTTCTCTGTGTCTTGATATCCAGATTTCATGCCTTCCTGCTGTTCCTGGGCCACCCAGCATATGCGGTGAGGGAGGTTAGCATCCACCGCTTCTGTAAGATCCTTAGCGAGTTTGCACTGGAATATCGCACCACCAGGGAAAGGGTGCTGCAGCAGAAGCAGAAGAGGGCCAACCACCGCGAGAGGAACAAGACCCGAGGCAAAATGATCACTGACGTGAGTGCTAATATTTCACTAATATTTTCCCTCCTCTTTTTTGTTATATCCAGCGTTCTACACTTTTACCACTAGATGGCGCAGCTTACCACATCCGTGTACAAACTATAGGCTGGTTTGATCTAAGCACACACAGCTTCAGTCTTACAGGTTCAGAAATCATCCAGTATATAATAAATTAAATTTAAAAGCCAGATATCATTTGTTGATCAAAGATTTTGTTTGTTGAGTTTACATGGTTTAAGAACATTAGATGTTTTATCTAAAACTGATATTCAAAGTGAATACAGTAAACCTGATCCACTCATATAATGGGATAATACAAATTCCGGCGATATAATGGGAGAATTTAAAAAAAAGAGTCATGTAATTAATATCGCTGGTACTGTGGCTGTGCCTGAGGCTAACCCTGACTCCTCAAACATGACCCAATACTGTCTCTCTCTGTGGGGGGATCAGAGTGAGGGGAGACCCCGCATGCAGTGTTTGCCTTGGCGTACGACTCTTCAGTGTAAGAGCGTCTTATTCTAATTCTAATCTCGGTGTGAAAACCCAAGCCTTTGCATGTCCCTGTAGAACAATAAAGCAGTGCATGTGGACAGCTACCGTGATTGGAGTAGACTTTAGAGGTCCATGCTGAGTGGAAATGTTATAGTGTGTGCTCAGGGCAAACCAATAATACATGACTTGCAGCTATTATGAGACCCTAATTTAGAAAAGGTCTGTGTTAGGGCTGTATCTAGTTTAGTGCGCCGTCGTAACACGTGCAATTGTAGGCGTCGTTTTCCTCAAAGAGTATTTTTTGAAACTTGCCTCAGTCCTTCTTAACCAAGCACTGGATATACTTTCAAAATTAAATTAGTTCTGTGGAAAACAGTTTTGGAGGATGTATATCAGGGGTTCTTACTGATCTGTATTTGTCCTGTATCATTATTTTAGGGTATTTTTTCTTGGACTGCTCATCACATATGGTTTTGGCATTGTCTGGAATCTGGTTGCAGAAATCAAATAAAAAGCGAACATTTTGTTCTTGTTTTGTGGTTTACACATATAATGGGCAATTTATTTAATTTCATTAGTCATTGACATTGCAATAGCAATTCTCAGTGTTCTATAGGTCCCACGTTTACATCGCTCCTGTCTCCTAAATGCTGTAAACGTAGCTGCTTTGTGCTTTCTTTCTTTCATCCTTCATATATCCATTTCTTTTCCACAGAGTGAGGGTGAAGATGATGAGGTATGCAAGGGTGTGTGCATTTGTATTGAAATATGCGTTCACATAAAGCAATATGTTTAAACATTTTACTAATGAACACGTGATTGCTGTTTGTGAATTGAAACTAACAGAGCAAATGTCCTCCACTGGCTGGACATTTTGGATCGTTGGCTATCTTAAGTACATCATTAAGGTGTATAAAAGCTGCAACAAGACCTGCTGTGTCTGACCCACTCATACCTGCACACACACACACACACACACACACTAACACAACACCACCTAATCATTGTCACTGCACTGCTGAGAATGATCCACCATCCAAATGGTTCCTGATGTGTGCTGGTCCTGATAATTAGAGAACAGAGTAACAAAGTATGTCGCATAACAGATGGATTACAGTCTGTAATTATAGTGCTTATATGTGGCAAGTGAAACTGATCAAATGGGCAGTGAGTGCAGAAACGAGGAGGTGTACCTAATAAAGTGACCACTAAGTGTATAGTAACTGCGGTATTAAACTAAACAAACACCAATTTTGCATGGTGGTCAATAATAGAATGATAAGGCATAATCTCTAATTGATTATGTTTAACAGTACTAAGATTAATGCATCTTTAGTAAAGAATAAGAGCAACATTTTTGAGAAATGCTGTGAAGACAAAGACTAAAGACCCAGTTTATTTGTAGTTTACCCATGCTCTCTCCTCCACAGACTGGCAAGTTTGCAGGCACGACTGCGGCTGATCAGGACGCTCCAGCACAGGGCCTTGGCTATGCTGAGGATGCGGCAGAACATGAGCAGATGACCGCAGTCCTGCGAAACAGCCTGCAGCTTGGAGACAGCAGCAGCAGCAGCTCTGTCCTGCCTGGCCTGCGCACAAGAACCAGGGCCAGCCGAGGTACGAATAAAAACAATAATCTCATTCTGCTAAGAGCACAGGAGTATCTATACATCAAATATACAGTAAGCCAATTTTCCTGTGTTCCTATAGGTCGCATGGGACTGTGGTCCTCAGCCAACGAGGACACGCCTAACTGTGCAGAGGACACAGCAGACGAGATCATGGAACGCATAGTGAAGTCAGCCACTCAGGGCCCAAGCCAGCGCAGTCAGCCTCGAGAAAGGAAACGCTCACGAGCCAACCGCAAGTCCTGTGAGTCACTTACTTTATCCAAACTACGTTTAGTATGAAAGAAGCGAAAGAAACAATACATGCGGTCTGAAATACTGTATACTGGTGCTTCTCACATTACAAATAAGAAACAATGGAATAACAGTATTCAATTCAAATAAATGCTTTGCTTTTATTTAAGTATAGGTATCATTCTGATGCTCACTATTCTGATGTTCTCGATTCAAATCCGATTCTAAAATTCCAAGAACGCATTAAGAACAAAGAATTTCAATTTTACTTATTAGTACCTACTAACAAGTCAGGTCAAATTTATTTCTATAGTGCTTGTTACAATGGAGCATTGTCTCAAAGCAGCTTTAATTTTAATTTTTTAAACAGACAATAAATGCTTAAGAGCAGTCAAAAGATCCGCTCCACCTTCAGAGAAAATGCTAAATGCAGTATGTGTGGAATTCTGATTTGTTGTAAAGCATGATACAATAAAACAGCACGATATTGTGCAAAACAGCATGATATTGTGCTTCAGCAGTGTACAGGCTTCAACCGGCTGCGCTCTTCTAGAACAAATGCTATATCCAGGAGTCTAAAACACTTTCACATGGTGGAATGTACTCAAACAAAGACTTAGGAAAGCACAGACTCTGTGTTTGAAACACAACTCATTCATTCATTCATTATCTTCCACTTAATCCACACGGGATCGCGGGCCAGCCGGTGCCCACTCGGCAACACTGGGCACAAGGGCAGGAACAACCATCAATTAACCTAACATGCATGTCTTGACTGTGGAAGGAAACCGTAGTACCTGGAGAAGACATGCAGACTCACACAGAAAGGACCCAGGCCGCTCCACCCTGGGATTATACCTTCTTGCTGTGAGGCAGCAGTGCCACTCATTCTGCCCAGACTTACAACTATTAATAATAAATAATGAACCTGTGATCCAATAGGAACGTGATCAGTTTTACGTTTAGCTTTTTTCCCATTTAAGCCTATTTTACGTATCTATATTACTACTCTTATCTTCCATTTGGACCACATGTTGGTGTGGAGAGTAGTGTAGAGAGTACTTATGACCAGTAGTAACTGCAAGTTTGATTGTTCTAGGTCACTGCTTTAGTACATTAAGCTTTCTACTCACTCTAGGTTTAAATGGAAAGAAAAAAGGCTTAAGGTAAAACATTATACAAATATTTACGTTTGAAGAAATATTTTTAAAAAAGCATCTATACCTAAACATTTGGCACATTTTCCTCACCATTTTTTTATTAAATTTAGAATCAATAGAAAACGGAATTGATACCAAACCCTAACTATATACAGTCGATTCCGGTTAATGGGACCACATCGGGAAGCAATCCTTTTGGTCCTAATAACCAATAATAAATAATCATAAATACGGGATGTGCTATGTAACATATTAAATGTTTATTAAACCTTTATTGTGTGATATAGCGAACTTACAAACAAGAACTACTGTTGCTTATGAACTTTGTTCATTAAAAAATAAATTTGCAAACAAGTTTTTTTAAACCATCTACAACACAATGTATAGGTACTCAGCATGCGAAGAATAATTAAGCAATAGAACACTCGAGGTTGTATGCTGTCGACGGCTGTGATTTGGTCGTAGGCATGAGCCGAGGGCGAGTGCCGTAGATTAATTCACAGCCGTGATGTTATTTGCGATAACACACGACCTCGAGTGTTATATTGCTTTTATACAACAGTTTTTTTCTACAAAATAAATGAAGA
>JAUZSV010396635.1:0-11129 GCA_034780495.1 Parotocinclus cesarpintoi | reverse complement strand
TGGTCAGAAGCGCAAAACAAAAATAGATGTAATCCCAATGGAATGATGATGACCTGGCCCCGAACAGCCCTAAAACCACACCTTTCATAGGACGTGAAGCAGCTGTTTGGGATCAGGACATAATCAGGATAATGGATATAGGCCGCCTCACTGATAGCTCTGTAATGGTGACCGGCGAGAACTGCCGAACGCGCCGCGTGAAGGTAGGAACCGTAACAATAATAACCATAAAACAAATTATAATAACCTAAAACAAATTATAATAACCACAAAACAAATGACGCCACTTTTATTGTCCAGACAACACTCAACCCAACAGATTTGTACCAAGGACCTGATTGTCCAGATCATGACAATGATTGCAAGAATACAAGTAAGAACTACAGATTATACAGGTTAAGTTGACTCTGAAAAGGAGAAAAATGTAATCCGGACCCCGGATGACAATTTCCTTATGTGACGAACCAAATAATGACAGATGGATAGAATGTGTCAATAAAATGAGCCCAGAGAACTTTTTGTAAAATGAAGCACTCAGAACAAGCAAGCAGTTTAGTAAGAAAAGAAGAAGAGGGATCAGAATTTAAAGAAGAGGAGTATGATGAAGATGAGGGATGTTTCAGGCTTAAATTCCTGCAGGGAAGGGAGTAATTTCCTAGATAACAAATATGGGCCACAGGGGAAAACACCCAATAGGACCCAAAGGTATGTAGATATGACCAACTGCATACTGATTCCCACTGCAAAATTCAATACCCCAAAAAGATAAAAAAAACCCACACCTTTCGCCTGTTGGTTAATCCTTGCCTTTTACATACTGCCAGTATCGATCTCGTTGTTCAAAAGGGCCTCATGAAGTACACAATCCAGTCTGTACAAAAAAAATCAGAAAGCTTCTCTGCATTTTCTTGTTAGGTATGGCAGAATCTTGCCATAAAATTGGTCCTGCTCTTAGTGTAGCCATACACTGTGTGAAGTCCATTAGCCAAAATTGATTGATGATGATTGATGATGTCTGCAGCCCTGCTCCTCAAGCTCTCCCCAAACCTCTGTTTTTTGGTAGCTTTACTACACTGCCACTCTGAGCAGTCTGTTCCATCCAAATCTCCAAAAGCACCTAAGGGATTCTCAGTGTGAATTCTAATCTTAACATCTGGAAAAAAAACAAATACTAATACCATCCCTATAGTGAACATGGGCGAGGCAGCATCATACAGTGGGGGTGTTTTCCAGAGGCTGATACAAAGAGGCTGCTCAGGATGGAAGAAAAGCGGAAAAGAGCAAAGTACAGAGATTTTTTTTATGAAAACCTAATTCAGACTGCTTTGGACCTCAGACAAAGGTTCACCTTAAAGAAAGACATTGAAGCTAACCACACGGCCTAGTAAACACACTGGCTTAGGGATGACTCTTTGGAAGTCATTGAGTGGACCAGCCAGAGTTCTGGCCCAACTAAGCATTTCTGGAGGGACCTGAAAACGCCTGTCCACTGTCGGGCCAAACGTTTTTGCATTAAACCCCATCAAGAAAAAAATAAACCCCATTTTGAATAGGTTGTAATTAGTAGAAGTATACACAAGATGGCACAGCCCATCTACAGATGACTAAATATTAAATGGGTTTCAACATTTGAAAAGGGATGTGAAGTAGAGAGTGGTAATGGTTTAAGCAACATAATGTATCAGTAAACTTCACATGTGGTACTGCACTAAAGGCATGGGACCACTTGGACAACTTTTTCTACTTATTATCCTACTAAGTAAGTCATAACATATTAACAAATATTAGCAGCATTTGACTGACTTTGTTCACAAATCTATTAACATATCTTTCTTTACATATCTGTTGACAGGTTATAATTCAGCAGCAGAAATCAAACAACTCTCTACAGCAGAGAACGTCTTAGAGAGAACTTCTGTTACTCTATCCTGCAATTACAGTAGAGATGGTACTAATAATAATGATCTGCTCTGGTATCGTCAGTATTCTACATCCAGACCACAGTTTCTGATTTTGATTAATGAAGTTAAATATATAAAACAAGCTGATCATCCAGTTCCTGGATTGTCTGCAAAGATAAATGACGCTAAAAATCGAGTGGATCTAATCATGTCCTCTGCTATGGTGTCAGACTCAGCAATGTATTTCTGTGCCCTGCGGCCCACAGTGACAGGAAACCGTGCTATACTGAACAAAAACCACACACACAATAATTTGTTCTTTCACTGCACATAAAAATGTTCTTTAAGTAAGTTATTTTAATCTCTTTAGTGCTTTAGTGCTTGTGTATACACCATTGGTCTTTCCAACAGTCTGCCTCCATCAATAAAATGTATTTGTGCAGCACATTCCAGAGATGCTGAATTTAGACTTAGAATTAAGGAAGCTGAAAGCAAAGACAACAAACAATTGTACATTTTCGTAAAAAAACGTGGTGTTTTTCAATATGAAAAAAAGCAATGACAGGAGGTATTTTATTTCATTTTACTTTTATATAACTGAAAATAGTGTAAACCCAGAATATTTAACGTTTTGTCTAATAAACCTATTATTTGTCTAATAAAATTATTTTGTTTTTAATAAACATACAGTCCTGCATGTCAGTCCTTTAACACTTTTCAAAAATACAAGTTATTGCATTGGTGTGGCCTGTGCATGGTGGGACTGGGTTCTGTTAATAAAGACCAATAGAGTGATGCTTACACTCAAAAAATTGAACTCATGCTGTTGTTGTATATACTCAGATTACTTTCATTGAAGTTACTTAACAAATTTGCTTTGGTGAGTGAAACTTGCGTCAGTTGGGTTGTTTTTATTAAATACAGTTGGGTTGTCAGACTTACTTAATGAATTTATGTTTAGTTAATTCACCATTGTTAAGTAAACTCAACAGGCTTTGCTATTTTGTGCATCCGGGACATTCGTGGCTATTTGTGAGCCCGTGTCTTCCATTTTCTTTTGGTGAAGCCTTGGTAGTGCGGTGAGTTTTTTCTCTTAATTTATTCATTAATTTAAGCTATAGTAGTTGTTTGATTAACAACTCTTCTTATGGTGTGGGTAATTTTAATAAGAGAAACCTGTGTAAACACATAGCTAGTATATCATTAGCCAAAGTTGGCGTTAGCCAAGTTTGTGTTAACGGTTTTCAAACGCTCTATTTGAACTTTGAATTTGCATTCAAATTGTTTTATACAATTTCAGTTGCATCCCAGGGCATCCTGTAGGCTCGTGCAATAAATATTTACATTTTATGTGTAGTTATGTCTTTCGTACATGGTGTCAATTGCCAACAAAGCCAACGTCTTTAAACAGTCTTCTCTCTGTACTGTGTTTAACGGCAACGTAGTGTAATTTATTTATAATGCAGTTGTATTAAGTAACGCTATATTTAAGAGCCTCTGTGATGCAGCCGTTTAAACCGAATCCGCGTCAGCAGGTATAACTTAAACTGAAGAATTTTCAAAGTCAGTAAAGTCGATTGTTCTTAATGCAACGCAACAGTGAGTAACTGTAGGACAGGCGCTGCGCATGCTCAGAAGCTCTTTTAATCAGCATGGCGAGTTGAAGGCGAGTCAAGGCGCGGGCGCGATCCTGGTGAAAGCGCGCGAGGTTCGAATCGTGCTATATACATATACTTATTTTAGTAAGTATGTCTTTCTAACGCAGTGTCACATGTCAGGGTGTGTTAAGATTTTGATATTGGCAATTTTAAAGTACATTACGTGCAGGATTTTAGACCTTTTAGAATTTTCGCTAGATAACGTTAACTAGCTGACAAAAACATCTTTATCATTATAAAAACATAGGTTAGCTAATTTTTGTCTGCTTTGTGGCCTTCCGTCCACACAAACACAGTGCTGTAGCAGCAGTGAAGCATCTAAATACAGTAAGGTAAATATTTTGAAATGTATTCTGTTGATTCATTACTGACATTAAGTAAAAATAAAGTTAAAGTTAAACACCAATGAAATGTCTTTTCATAATCTGCTGGTTGTGTTTAGATGCTTCACTGCTGCTACACCATTGACATGTTACTGAGAGTCTTTATGTCATCTAGGAAGGGTCACTCAAAAGTGTTACCTGGTTATGTTTTAATGCAATAGGGAGTGTAAAACTTATATTGTGCTGGTTGCTAACCACATAATTTGTGAATGTGTTATTGCAGATCTATCTATATAAGAACATTTTAGAGCTTAAAGTGGATAGTCTCCATTTTTGTGGCTGTTTAGTCGTGGTAAGTACAATGCCATCTTGTATATTATTAATTAGAAGTGTTATCTTTAATATTATGTTAATCTTAAAATTAACACTTAAAATGACCACTTAAGCTGTCATTTTGTAGCCTTCAGATTGTTCTCTCTATGATAATTTTTAAGTATCAAACATCATTGAAGACAAAAAAGTTCCAAACCTAATGCCCATATTTATCATTGGAGTATTAGGAAGAATCATAAACTACATGCAAGCTAATACTGCAGTACAGTGATTTTATATCACACTGCCAGTCTTGCCAAAATACAAATAAAATGATATAGATATAGAAAAGTAGCAACTAATATATACAAATAATCTTATATACATTGATGGTACAACAATTGTTTTTGTTTCTTTTTCAGTAACATTAATGTGGAGGTGTAAAGACTGTGCTGCAGAACATACTACAAGATATCAGTTACTGAAGCATTACAGGTTAAACCATGGCCACTTTGGCCGCAGACACCCTTATCCATGCACATATTCAAATTGCCCTTGCACATTTAAAACTTGGAATGCGCTTCGAAGCCATTTATGTAGGTCACATTCTGGTCAAACGTCTCAAGAATCAGTAGATTGCACAACATTTAGCTGCCACCATTGTTCATGTAGTGACATTGTCTCCTTGAGAGATTTTTTTGCTCATGTTAACAATCATCTGAAAAGGCATGAAACCATCTGCTGCATGTTTCAAAATTGTTCTTTTCAAACAAATATTTATGGAACATATCAGACACACAAGAACAGGAAGCACAAGTCATATACTCTGAATGATTTTAAAGCTGGAATTGTGAATTATGGCAAGGCAGATTCATTTTGCACCTCGGAAGATACATGTTTGAGAGAGGATGAGGAGTTGCCTGATGCTGAACTTGGGGATGATGAACTTGTCCCACAACCAGAGAATTTGCTACAAGTTATCGAAGAGAAATTGGCATTTGTTTTATTAAAATTGGAAAATTGTTTCCATGTACCAAGCTCTGCTCTTGATGAGCTACTAAACGAGTTGCAGTACCTGTTTAGTTCTGCCGTGGTGCCTGTATCTAACAGCATTCTTACTGATTTCTTTGGTAAACATAACCTGCATGTTGACCAGGTCCTCATCAAAGAGTTAGGCTGTGCACTTTGTTCATGTAACCCTCTGTTTAAAGCTTTAGGGAAAGATGGGCCATTGGCCACTTCTTTTAAGCGAAAGCAGTATTACAAAGATCACTTCAATATTGTTGATCCAGTTGAGTATATCCTTGATTCAAAGGCAAAAATAAGTTTTCAATATGTTCCTTTGCTGAAGGTTTTACATCAACTAGTTAATCAAAAAGGTGTGCTTAGCCAGATTGTTGAAAAGAGAAGACAGCAACAGATCGTGCATGACTGCCTACATTACAGATATTTTGAGGATGGTCAGTACTTTAAGAACAATGATTTTTTGTCAGGGAAGGAGTTGAGAATCTCTGTCTGTCTATATATAGATGATTTTGAACTTTGCAACCCCCTCGGTACTTCGCGTAAAACTCACAAACTCTGTGCTGTCTATTGGGTTTTGGGAAATTTGCCCCCTGGCAGCCATTCTACTTTGAACTCAATATACCTGGCTCTTTTATGTAAAAGTGAGGATGTGAAGACCTATGGCTATCGCAAAATATTTGAACCACTACTCCAGGATCTTGTTACCCTGGAGCAGCAGGGTGTTTTTGTTTTACAGTTAGGTACATTTCTGAAGGGGACACTTCAGTGTGTAATGTCTGATAATCTTGCTGCACATGGAATAGCTGGCTTCGTGGAAAGTTTCTCAGGTCAATATTTCTGTAGGTTTTGTACAGCACAGCGAGTAGAGACTCAGGTCAAAGAAGTAAAATCAGGTGCATTTATCACCCGAAACAAAGAGCTTCATCAAGTCCATGTAAATACTGCCCAGGAAAAAGGAGGTAGTTTTTTAGGTGTGAAAAACGGGTGTATTTTCACTGAGAGACTTACTCACTTCAGTGTCACATCAGGGTATCCCCCTGATGTTGTCCATGATATTTTTGAGGGCATAGTCCCAGTGGAGCTTGCACAGTGTTTTGCTGAGCTTATTTCCAAGAAGTTGTTTAAGCTTGATGACCTTAATGAGCGCATTAAAAACTTTCAATACAAGTGGGGTGACAAAAAAAACCGCCCTCATTTAGTGCCGTTTAATTTTGAACGTCGCAAAACAATTGGTGGCAACGCCCACGAAAATTGGTGTTTTATAAGGTTATTACCATTTATGATTGGACAGTTGATCCCTGAAGATGAGCCAGCTTGGAAAGTGATTCTAGACCTAAAAGATATTGTAGAGCTTGTGGTTGCACCTGTCCACTGTGAGGAGTCAGTGGCATATTTGGAGTCTAAAATCTCTGAGTACAGACAGGGATACAAATAAGTATTTCCCAATCAGAGATTGCTTCCAAAACATCACTTTCTGGAGCATTATCCAGAAATGATCAAGCGGTTTGGTCCCATTGTGAACTTTTGGACCATGCGTTTTGAGGCCAAGCATAGTTTTTTCAAACAGGTTGTCAGACACACCAAGTGTTTCAAGAACATTACACTGTCCTTGGCAAATAAGCACCAGTTAATGATTGGCTATCACATGCACACAAGTAGTTATGAGAGATCAGCTTTGGCTTTGACTCATGCCTCAACAATTCCAGTAGATGTCATGAAAGAGGACATAGCACTTCAGCTAAGACAAAAGTACCCTTGTCTCACAACAGTTACGCTAGCCCAGAGGGTCTCTTGCAATGGGAATGAATATAGAAATGGAATGATTATTGTGCATGGATCAGTAGGTGGACTGCCTGAATTCGCAGAGGTAGTTCAAATGTGTGTAATGGTTGACACATTGATATTCATATGCAAAAAATTATCTTCGTGGTACAGGGAGCACTATAGAGCATTTGAACTCCAGTCATCTTCAGCAAGAGAAATTGTGTTGGTCGAGTTTAGTGAACTGTCTGACAACTATCCCCTGGTTGCCTACAAGTGTGGAACCCTCCGAATGGTCACCCTTAAAAGATACATACATGTGTCAGGTAACTAATCTTAATTTTTATTTGATTTATTGTGTGAATTGGAATAAAAAAAAATAGAATAAACTCTTAAATGTACACAATTTAAAGGGAAGAATGCATTTTTTAAACTTTTGTATGAAAGGAATATCGGTACTTCAAATCAGCAATTTTAATGCCTATATTTTGTGTATTAATTATGACTGGATACTGTCCACTCAGTCAAATTGTATTACCTATCACTGTTTTTTAATCATTTTATTATTTTGCTTTTTCTCCAGAATAACCTGTTGACCAATATGACTGCTTCAGCTGTGCTTCGCATCATCTTGGGAGAGAATGACTCTTCAAAAGTAACCCTGCCTTTGGGAATACCAGGCTCTGTTGAAGAACTCAAAAGTGAGATAAAGAGACAATGTGATTTGTTTGGAGATTTTAGACTGCAATACAGGGACATTGATTTTGATGAATTTATAAACTTGACCTCTACTTCAGACATTCAAAACAAAGCTACAATCAAAGTAATTTACCTTTCAACTGCCTTATCTACAAGTAGCCCTTGCCTCTCACCACAGACATCCAGTCAGGACGAGAACAGATCCTTGTCATCTGACACTGACATTCTCTCATCTACACCATCGTCATCTTCGTCATCATCCCTGAGATGTGAGCCATGGCCAGATGTCTTTCCTGTGCCCAAGTTTGTCTATGATGTAGAGGTCCAACTCCAGCGTGCAAATAGTGATTTTGAAAGAAATGGTACCTTCTTCAGTCCTAGTCCAAAAATGAAGTCTGGTATACTTGAATACCTGGCATCACAAATTATCAAATATAAAGCTTATCCCTCAAATGCTGAATTTGATGCAGTAGCTGAAGCACTAGTGAAGAAGCACCCATGTTTAAGGGAGCAAGGTTCTGTTACTGGCTTCTCTGGGTGGAAGATTAGTTTGAAATATAAAATGGCAAACTTTCGCACTAATCTGCGAAACATTGGATGTTCAGAGCTGAGTGTAAATTCCCTCAAACATAAACAGAGTGGCCAACGTGCATCTCCAAATCAAGTGAAGAAACCTAGAAGAGCTGAGGTAAACTATCATCGAGACTATCCTGTAGGACATACCAAAGAGAGCCTAGAGCAAGAGAGGCTGTTACTTTTGTCTGAGGCAAAAAAGAAGAACAATGAGCAAGTGGTTAAGGAGAAAATGGAAAGGACATTTGCTTACAGGCGGCATGAAGTGATTGAAGGCAAGCCTTTTATTGCAGATTTCAAAGAAAGGTGGCCAGCTCTCTTTTCTGAACGTGAGGTGAGTCCTTATGTTTTGTTACTAACTCAATAAGATTTTTAGGGTTTAAGGTGATTACCTTTTAAAGGATTGTTTAGGCAGAAAGTTGCAATGAAAATGAGCATATTCTCAACTTTTTTGTCCATATGATTCTGTTGGTGCTCTCACCTCCCTCATTAGAATGGTGCATACTATCTTGTTTATGTAACAATCTAGCAATGTTTTCGCTAATATGATTGTTTAACTGTATTTTGGATTTTTACTGTTATTGTTAAATGTTTGTAGGTGGGAGCAGAGTTTGCCCGCATCACCACTGTCCCACTAATATCTAAATTCATGCAGCAGTTAGATCACCACTCTTCCCAGCTGATGAAAGTTTTGCAAAGAAAAGGAGGAGCTGCTGGACAAAAAATTAGCAATATCTTTGCAGACTTGGACAAGGTGTGTTTTGTTTGTTTATTTTTTTATTTTTTTATTATTTTTTTTTTAAAACAAATGTCTGTTCATTGTGAATATGTTTACTACTTCAATTTACATTATTGTGATGCATCTTTGGTGTTAACTGTTGTGCAATACAATATTACAACCACACATTTTCCTTGTTCTTTTTTGCAGAATGGCTCCATTGAAACAAAAAGAGCATGCATACTGAAGGCACTGATTGTGTACCTGAACGAAGACCCTGAACACCTCATAAGGGAGTATCTTGTAAGTGTTTACAATAAAGGAACATTAATCAATTCAGTGGTGTGATTTGTTTTAATTGTTTTTCTACAACAATGGGGATATATTTTATAAAATGTAAACACAGTGCTTGTTGGTAGATAAATTGTTGATTTGGTTCCAAATATAGTTTTTTGACACTAGGAAGAATATAGAAAATAGACAAAAATATTGTTTAACATGGCCATCAGCTTTGACAGAAAGATACTGGTCAAACTTGCATTGTAAAAAACCTTCTCACTAACTTCATTAACAGCTGTTTGTGAACTGTTTGACTGGAAAATTTATGGGTGTTGCAATTTAGTTCCTTGAATGTAATATTTTCTACATCCTTTTTTTATATCCATAATTGATAATAGATTATTGGTGTTGTGGTGTGCTTCTGAATGTTTCTTTTTTGTTTTGTTTTTGAGGATAATGAGGACAACCAGGGCATGGAGCAGACAATCCTAGGAATCTTTGTCATCAAAAAGGAAGGTGCACAATCCACAAATGAGCTGGAGAATATTGTAATAGTAATCGAAGGTGTGGAAGTGCTACGCAACCTTGGTAGTATTGCAAATGCAGTCGCCATTTTATTTGGGCTTGTATACTCATTGGACTTGAGCTACCCAACACCCCTGAAGTACACTTTTGAGGTTCTACAAAAGCTTGTGATGGAATTGGATAGCAGACATCTATCAAGAAAGGCTCAAGTGCTCAAAAACAAACTATTTGAAGGGCCAGTGTAGAAACGTCATTGCTTGAGGAAGAAGGCTTGGATATAAATGTTAAACTGTTATGGTTATACAGGTTTAAAGGTTTTACTTTGGTTTAAACCAAAGTACTTGTTTTCTAAGGGTGTTTGAATGTTTTACCAAACTTCAGAATGTTCACAAAAAGAAGCCTGGATAAGCATAACAATTGAAAATTGTTGCTTGGAGAAAGGAAAAATAACCTTGGCAATAGAGATTTACAGAGTGTGAATGAGAGGGCAATAAAATACTTCTTAAAAATGTTCAGTTCATGCAGCTAAACAGGTTTTCATTGTTTCGCTGATAATGATTTATTCACTGATTTATTTCACAGAAATAAAGTGATTGTGATTTAAATTGTCCCACTTGTTTATGCCTGTTAAATTGGAACTACAATGTATAGTTTAGTTGGTCTTACTAAATACATTTGTATGGTCTAACAGTTATGTAAAGTTTACATAAGTGAGTTTAGTATAATGAAATATCTTTCTGTTGTCATTAATCACAATTAGCTAAAGCAAACAAAAAACAGTTTTGTTGAGTTTGTGTTTCAGTTTAGTTAGCTAAACACAAACCTATTAATTAAAACCAAGCTAACCATAATACAGTCACGTTGGTTTTACATAATACAGTCATGTTCGTTTTACATTATACAGTCATGTTAGTTTTACATTATACAGTCATGTTAGTTTTACATAATACAGTCATGTTCGTTTTACATTATACAGTCATGTTAGTTTTACAAAAAATTGTTATTTGAAACTTAATAAAATTATTTAATTACATCTAACAGAATCCAGTTAAGTGGAAATTGTTGACACAATTGGATTAAGTAAATCCAACGAATTATTTTTTTGAGTGTACAATACCGCATTGCAGTAGTCAATTCTTTATGTTACAAATGCATGAAACAATGTTGTCAGCAGCAGTAAAGGATAGAAAGGGTTGGATCCTTGGTATGTTTCTTGAGTGGAAGAAAACTGTCTTACAGATATTCCTAATGTGTGGCTCAAAAGACAGAGTGGAGTCAAAGGTGACTTACAAATTTCTGATCAGAGTTGAGTATGAGACAATGAAATCAGGAATAGAAACAGTGATATTGCTCA
>JAUZSV010396527.1:0-11131 GCA_034780495.1 Parotocinclus cesarpintoi | reverse complement strand
GCAGACTCCACACAGAAAGGACCCAAGCCGCTCCACCCTGGGATTGAACCCGGGACCTTCTTGTTGTGAGGCAAGCAACGCTACCCACCGAGCCACCGTGCTGCCATAGTACAAAGAACATTTACCTAATGTCTAAATTCAGCAAACTCTTTACTTGCATGTGCATTACTACTCTCACGTAAGTCATTCTCATTTCAGAAAGATAAGGGCTAGCAATGATCATACCTGTCTCCACGTATTTCCAGCATCTGATGATATGAACATGCCGACGTTATTGTAAGACAGCTCTGAGCCAATATTCCCTAAACAGGAATGGAAAACCCACACATAACATTGTTAAACAAAAATGGCAACAGAGACAAGAAGTTAATACTGTACCAATTCTTACTGTTCTAACAGTTAAACAATTAGAGGAATACTAGTTCAACACATGAATGTCACACGAGTTCAACACATTATTTGGTTAAAAAGGTGCAGTCTTAACTCAATATAATTGTACACTGCTTGATATTTTTTTTAAACAAAAACCATGGTCATCGCTTTATTGTACCATGTAATTTTATAAGAGACAAGAAATTAAACTGTTTGAAAAATTACACATGAGTCTGTATACGGCTATGGGATAAGAGTGTTGCTTAAGGGCACAACACTGGCAGCTTATTATTAAGGCAGCTTACGTTAATTTTCAATAATATAGTACATAAACACTGAACCCTAATTTCCCAGCCTACATTACTTGGAAGGTGTAATAAATACATTAAAAATACAAAAAGTAGGGCATTTTTCATTAGGGGATATGTCATTATGAAATATTTTTGTGATCAGTATACTATACATTATGCATTGCCAAATCTATATTAATGCTTTAAAATATTATAGGACTCCCTTTATATTTACTAGCTAGTGAGCACCTGATCATTAGCAATTTTGATTATTTTTTCTCATTACTTTACACCAGACTTTTAGTTAGATTATTTTTTAAGATGTCTTGATGGAATGACCAGCTTTACAATATCATCTGGTGGTACACTTTGTTCACTGGAATTTCAGATATGCATTTTTTTTTCTATTTTTTCCCTGCCGTTGCATGAATGTTTATTTATTATTTTATATGGAAATATTGTCATGTTGGATGGCCCTGATGTTTTACACCTTGATATAAATAAAATGTTTCTTTATTAAAAATGGCTTTAAAGGCTGAAATGACTTTTAGACAGTTTCATTTGGACTCTTCAACCATTACTTATACGTCATTCATGTGCCCCCTTGGCATGTTTATAATAATAATAATAATAATAAAAGTAAAAAAATTAAAATGCAGGCTGACCATTACATGGCCCTCAATACTAGACAGTGTCACTGTGGAGTAAGAGAGGATCAATGCCTTAGAGATACTTGTGTATTTTGGCATTATATAGTTATCTTATTAGTTATCTTAGTTATCTATCTATAGTAGCTGGCATGTTTTTTTATAGGGTAGTGCAGGTAAAATCAACACCTGTTTCAAGAGAAATGTTCATAAAATGTTCCAGCACCTGTAGATACACAATACACTTCTCACTCAGGTATTTGGCTGATGATGGCTTTCCAGTTAAAATTTTTATTATGGGTTTTATGTGTTTATTTATTTTTAAGTGCAAAGGTTAATATTTTTATGTAATGTGTTTTCATTGATGCATTCATCTTTCACTGAAATATTTCTATATTACTAATTTCTCCAGTCTCATGGTCTAGCATATAACATTAAATTACATGATACATGAAATTTTATATGCAAATACTATATTTATTGCTTATTTTACACAGTGTCCTTGGATGTAACGGAAGGCACTTTAAATAAAACTTCAATCTTATTGTTAAGTTCTGCTTACACTTACACACATACGTTTACAGCTCAAATTAATTTTTTAACTTTTATTTATAAGCAGATTTCTTACCCCAATTGTAGAGTTTTAACAGCTGTTTTTATAAATCACTTCCAATTTATTAAAGCATTATGAATTAACACAGTCACTGTAAATCTTCAGACTGGTTATAAAGGCATTAAAGACGTTCTATAGTGACTCAGCTATTGACTACACAATGCAATCATTAGAGAGCAGAACAACCGTAGTGCTGCGTATTGCCACTCAAGACATGTTTGCAGCTTAATGGGATTTACTTAAGTAATTGTTTGCACTAACGCACACGCATACTGATGTACATTACAACTGCCAATGCTGTAGAAAAAACTACAGAAATAAAACAATAATGCAGTGTTTAATGTATTATGTGTGGTTGCAAGAAAAGGTTTACAATGTGGTTTGATATTCATGAACATAATCTGCCTAAGCAAATAACACACCAACAAATCTACTATATAAATATACTATTTATTTGCTAAACACAATCATTTTCCAGTCTTGGCTGAATAACTGAGCTAACTTCTCAATAAATCATTTGAGAAGGATAGATGTAGCACTTTGGTGGAGCATCTGGCAAAGGTTAATTGGTAACCTAAAAGCATTCTTTTTAGAATTACTAGGATGCCCATTTGACACTTCTTTGTATACTATATATTTTTATTTTTCCTTTCTTAGCAGCTCAATGACAGTTGAGCATATCTTCCCTATTTCTGTTAGAATTAAACATTTTGTTCAATAGTTTTACCTCTTGTTTCAAAATGTCACAAACAATATATAGTAATAATATTACCACTATATATAGTAGATCTATAGAAATAATAAAAAGAAGTGGTACTCCTCCTTTTTTCCTTCTTTAAAACATTTTTTACAAATCTGCTGAATCAACTTATTAGCACAGTCCTAGTTTCACAATGGCCAAAATATTTTATCTTAACCATGGAAATACAGTAATAAACATAAATACACATTCAGCAGAAACATTACTTTGAAATTTAAAATTCAAATTTTTCCAGGCAAGCAATATGTAGCGCACACAGTCTACACATATACAGGAAGTTGCCAGTGTGTGATGTAAGGAGTCGTGGTGGGATTGATGAGTGCTGGGAAATGTAGTGAGGAAAAACCATGATTGCATTCGTGTTTTAAAAGCATTTAATATAGGTTATGTAAAATCCTCAATTTACAATGGGGTTGTTGAAACGTATATTTTTTTTATAAATCAGGCCGTATCTGTGCATACAAAAAAGTGGATTTCCATTTATATATGGCGTATACCTACATATGACAGTACACCACAATTTGTGTTCTATGAACAGGTAACACAAAGGTTGTGTTTAAAACCATTTTAACAAAATGCACAGTATTATGTGCTTAAAAATGCAACTGTAAAGCATGGTGGAGGGAACAGCATGAAATGGGAATGCTTTGCTTGTCTTGCAATCATTGAAGAAAGCAAAAATTCTAAACTGTATGGAACAATGCTTATACAATGCTTAATGGATGCTAGATAACAAGACAGCACTGTAAATGTAATGTTTCTTTTGTTAGAATGTCTTCATGTAAGAAAAATATAGCACTAAGAACATAGTCTGGCTGTTAGCTCTTACCCTGAATAGTAAATCAGCCAATTTTAATTACTATAAGTTTGTGTAAAAAGCATGGTGTTGCTTTTTTTGTGTAAACAGAATTAAATTTGTCTTTACATAATTGTGGGGACCTTCCATTTGAAATAATGATAACTGTAACTGACTAATGCGACTCATACACATATCATTAACTCTTACCTTAACCTCAGTGACCTAAAGCAAATCATTTGACCTATTTGGTTTATCAGTAGTTTCAGGTTTCAGGAAAAAGCAGTTTTTCTTGTGGGGGCCAGCAAGGTATCCCCATCATGTCAAAATGTGAGCTTTTGTTGGTTTGCTAGTCACAATGTAATAAATACATGGTACATGCATACACACAAACAAAGACAGACACACATACACACACAGCCATTTAACTTTTGGGTTTTACCTATAGCAAGTATCACTCCTGGTACAGCACTTTTGGTTGTAATGCTCCCGGAGACATAGGGGTTTTCTGACATTTGCAGTTGTAGGTGTAGTGAACAAAATGGCTGAAACAGAAATAAATGGCACACAGTCCATTAGCCACAGTGAAGCTATTATGATGCTGTCCATCAAGCCATCAAACACTACTAGTATCTAAGAATACTAGGTTACTCACACAGACCAAAATAAGAAAGTGATTGAAGTGATTTTTTGGGTTCCTTTTATAGCTTTTCCCCCTTCTTTAATTTTAGCTAAAACAAAACATGAACATCATGATAATCCATACAGAGTGGACCTGTAAATACACCCTTTCAAAAGAATAATTAATGATTAATTATGAGTCTTATAAATGATTAATCAGCACCAATACATATAACTAATTTTACTCACTCCTTTTAAGTGAAAATATCTTAATATGAAGTTTATGTGCTATCTAAAGTTTATTTAATATGTGCAAATAGCATTTTGACAAACTCTGAGCATCTCGGTGAAGACAACGCCTCGTGATGTTTGCTGACTCCAGGTTGAGCACCATGGGAACAGAGCAATACCTTGTATGACATTTATACTTTATCAGCTGTCCTTAACCAGAGCAACTTACAACAAATTTAGTCTTACTATCCAAGTAACTGTGGGTTAAGTACACATAAGAGATTTGAACCCTGGGCCTGCCTGGTCACCACAGTCCCTATGATATGTGCTTTATGGCAAAGGTCATAGCTACTGAAGTACAGCGCAAGTCAAAAGCCACAAGACATGTTGCATGTTGCAGTGGACTTCAGACGACCGTTACGTGGCTTGTCGTCCACTTCTGGTTTCTCGAAATTTGGCTATGAGGGATTGAAGTGAAATTCTAGGTGTCGGTTGTTGAAGTCTGTGGCTTTGCCTTTGACCCAATATTGCGGCTATCAACATGATGGCTACATAGCCTAAAAGATAGGCTTACCCATTACTTGCTAGGATATTCAGATATGCAATTTTCACTTTTGTTTCTGAAATAAAAGGGTGTGCTCTGTCTTTTGACTTGCAATTGCAATTAGCAATTAATAGCTTTAAATAAAAAGTGACCTGCATGTCACAGTAATCTAGTGGTAACGCTGTAATCTCACAGTTCCAGAGGAACCTAATTTGATTCCTTTCCTGTGCGTTAAGCATGAACATGAAACAATTCCATCCAATTCCAAATGTATTTCCATATTCCATCAACATGCATTGGGTCAGTTTGAGTGTCAGAGGGTCCTAGTGTGCATGAGTGAGTGTGTCTTTGTGTACATGTGCCCTGCAATGAGGTTGGCGTCCACTCTAGCATTGGTTCATTTTGTGACCTGTGATTCCAGTTAGGCTCTGGTTCCCAGTCACTAACATTTAGTGAGAGTTATCATGTATTTGTGGATTCTAAATTTAAGACTATTAAAATTGCATACATAAATAACTATGCCATAACTATTTCACATAACTGGATTTTAGTTAATATGACAAACGTATGGCAAAATACTTGATTTACGTTGCTATGTTTGACATTGTTATGTCAGTTCCAGAAATTCTTTTTAGCATATCATTAAACATGTCCACAAAAATGGATGAAGTACGGAAAGCAGGGGATCAAACATAATTGGATTGGAAAACTATTACTTGTGGTGAAATGATTTCAATCCCACTTCTATCGCTATTATTGTCTCTACAACAATAATTTACAACATGAGAAAGTCCACTTGTGAATACTAAAAAGCAATCAAAGCAGGTTTGCAAAATGTATTCAGGCTTCTTCCAGACAAAACAACCGAGCCAATGTGTGACTATTAATACAAATTAATCCAGTTTAAAGTGCCCTCTGAAAAGACTCCTGCACTTATTGTGAATGCTAATTGCCTTTTACACTCATTAGTGACAATGACAGCGGGAGGATGTGGCATTAAAGCTGAAAAGCTTGCTCTCTAGGGCACAAAAAATAAATAAATAAATAAAAAAACACAATTACATCTATGCTGTCTACAGCTAAGTGTTACCTCTCATCTTTTCAACATCCAATATGAAATCGTTGTAAGGATGGCAAAGGACAATAAGACTTACCAGCAAGGGTTAAAGGGCACTAATAAGGGAGGAATCAATGTGAACCTGCACTGTGGCTGACAAGTGTGCTTGCTTTTTATTTATTTATCTCTCTTTTCTTGGCATTTGTGGAAAATGTAATGATGCGCAGAACTTGCTTTTGAAAGGGACCAGTTGCTTGGACCAGTTCCAATCAGGTTTTATCTAGCTTTTGTTAGTCATCAATGTGTTAGAGCCATTATGGACGCTAATAAAGTTAGATTGTCTGTTCAGATCAGTTGAGATAATGATTCTGGCTAGCTTTCTGTTGTTGTAAACTGTTTTAGTATATTTAAGTAATTATTCATATTGCAAACAAAGTATAAAAGCAAGACAGAGACGATTTTACTGAAACTGAATACCTAGCTAGCACTTATATTTTATCATTTAAAATTCAGCATGCTTTTCACGGCCTCTGTTCCAAGGGTCTAACAATGCTGGTCGACATTGAAACAAGTAAGACCATAACCCCACTGGGACCAGTGTGGAAACTGTGTTTTTCTTTAGCTGTGTGAAAATAGGAACGAAAGAAAATACCAGCATGACTTCCAAGACTTCAAAAACGTGCTCATCTGATGTCTGGCTGAGCAGCAAAAGCTTTCTGGTTTTGATTTTCCACCAGCAGCCTCCGAAATAGCATCCTACACTATAGCAATAGCTAGAATCGCGGAATACTGACTATACCATCATTTTTATCAAGCATACCCATGTCCAAGACATACCATATGCTGGTCTTTGGTGGTTTTCAATTAACATAGTAATTTGCTATTGTTATTTACACAGCATTCTTACAATAAAATACTAACACTGCTCATAATAGTTGAAAAATGATGATAAGCCAGTGTGCACATCTAAATTAATCCATTGGGCAGACGTTTTAATGCAATGCAGTGTTTTGAAAACCAACCTTGTAAGCCTTGACAGGACCAACAGTGCCTTACAGTGAACATTTTATTTTTCACAGTAATAAATCACTCGGATATTGCTGAAAGTGGTAAACTGCCAGAAACAAGGAGCTGGAACATATGTGTTATTAATAACTACCATTCCTAAATGTGAATACTGTAATCTGCAAATAACAAATGAGCACAAGATGCCATTTAAATGCTAATAATATTCAAATAATAAATGAATGCAAGAGTACCTGGGACCAGGTAAAGTTCATGCTAATTGGTCAAACACAGTTTCCCATTCTTGATAACCAGCGTAGCATTCTTGGATGATTATAAGTGATAAGCATAAGTCATGATTACCAACTGTTGGTGCAAATCAGTCACAAAGGTCTGTTCTGATTTTGAATGACAAATTTCATGGAGTTATGTTTTCTCAGAGTACTTAGCACTATATATGATTAGACAACACCAAACGTAGCCTTTTATCTCAGGAGATATATATTACCTTGCATGAATCGCTGAGTTAATTATGTGCAAAGTTGTCTTTTGTCTTAATAAAGTACTTAGTTAACTTAGGAAGTTAATGTGAATTTAATGGGAAATAAAACTTTTGAAAAATATGCTGTCAGATGAGCAAAAGAGCTTACACCCACCCTTAGATACTAAAGGGCTGTTGTAGCTGATTCAAAAATCCAAGCTTTGTAGTCAGTATACTCTATGATAGTTTGCCTATTTATTCATTCAATCAATCAATCAATGGCGTTACTACCCACCAAGGCACCATGCCGCCCCTCCATAATTAGTACTTACTGTATATGACTTATATAGGGGCGTCTGTGCATTTAAAGATACTATTTTTACAAAAGTATACTCTGATCTTGACATTCAAGTAGTGCAGTGGAAAGAGGCCTGTGAAAGAATTAAGTAATGGTAGTACAACAGTGATCTTTGCTTAATCAGTGATGAATTGGTATTTCTATCATTGTGAGGACCTTCTATTGACACAACCATCACTGTAAGTAACACACACACACACAAGCAACAATTTGTATTTAGATAAAATGTCAATTCATTGTTAAGGTTAGTATATTTATACACATATTAAGCCTTGTTTGAAATCAGCGCCACAAATATATGCATTTTTGTTCACGTTGTCAATCCTCATACCAGCACACAGTAAATCTCGTTCCCCTCCAGGTATGTAGTGGGCGCCTGCAGCAGCCTCCAGTCTCTGCCCTTGTTGTACGTGATGTATGTCTTCACCTGGTTCTCTACCTTCCTATTAGCTATCAGCATACCTTTGATTCCCACTACCTGGAGCAAACAGAAAAAGCGTTAAGCAGATTAACCCATGCAGATTTCCCAACACAGCTCAAACATTCCTTGATTACGTTCTAAACCGATTGCATGTTGCCTTTTCTGACTAATTAGTTCCCAATAACAGTGTCAATGCATCCCATTTACCTGGCTGCCACACTACATGCAATGTGTTGTGACAGCGACTGTCTCGCACTTGTGTTCCTTTGAAGTGAATCCAAACTTAGCCGTATTAAGTCGTGACAGGCCAAAGCATGCCGTGCTGTTTTGAAAATGTTCCTGAGTGAAGTAGGAGATGGGTAAGTGGCACTAATGGCCAGTGTGTCTGACAGTGTGGCACCAGACCGATGGAGCTAATGAGGGGTCCACCTCCTCTGCTTGGTACCCATGTCAATCACAGCACTGATTAATTCTCCTCCTTTTTCCACCTCCATCTTTCCTCTATAGGCCCCTAGAGAAGAGCAACTGCTAAAGCACAAAGACCAGGAATCCTTTAAAAAAATCCCTACTAAAAATTTTGTTCAACGTTTTCTGCAAACTGTGCTGATTTACATGAACTTGTTTGATTTACATGCTCAAATGGTGCAATAGAAGAAAAGTTGGAAAGCATATCTTAATCTTATGCATGCCAAAAATTCAAAACATTAACAAATGCCTCTCACAGCTACACAAAAAGATAACAACCTTGTTTATTGAACTATTCTTTTTACATTTAATTATATACATTAAATGATATATGATGACCATTCTGATGTCCTGATTTATCACTTAAAAAAAAAAATATATATTGCAATAGATAGTAATGAGGATTGAAAATGACACATTTCTGAATGTTGAAGTATTTTTAGGGAAAAAAATTGAATAAAATAAAAATAGAAAAAATAAAACGTAATCTGTTTAAAAAACTTTGATATTAGTTTTGTAGTATATTTTTTTTCCACCAATGGTTGAGCACAGTCACAGAATTTAACTAAATTGTAAAAAAAAAATGGTATCTGACCAGAGGTTCCCAACCTATAAGTATTAGTATTTATTTATTAGTATTTATTACTATAAGTATTTATTTTGAAATATTTTCAGCCTACTAGCCAGTATTTACACTGGTGTTTAAAAATGTTTTTTTTTTTTGTTTTTTTTTGTTTTTTCCACTTGGTCATCTCAAGACTACTCCCATACAATACACTCTCAAGGTAATACCAATTTAGAGTTAATTAATTGATACACTCTGCAGTCTTTGACTGTAGGAGGAAGCTGAAGTACTTAGAGTAAACCCACGCAGACACTGGGAGGACATGCAGACTCCACCTAGGCTGTTCCACCCTGGGATCAAACCCAGGACCGTCTGTCTGTGGCAATGCTAACCACCAAACCAAATTTCCACCCAAGTTAGTGTTTAGTCAATTCAGATTTACTCACAAAGCACTTTTTCAATAGAGAACTTTCAAAGGAGCATTGCAATTTCAAAATATATTTTTCTTTATATTATCTTATAAGGTCAATCCCAAATCGAGCAATCTCACGGTGACAGTGGATTGAAAAAAAAAATCCTAAACATTGTGATGAAGAAACCTGGGAGGACCAAGATTCAAAAAGGGACCCATCCTCCTTTGGTGGCTTAGAGATTGACTTTAAGAAAGTTTTTAGTAATAGCGATAAACTAAAAAATAACAGATAATTAAAATACTGAATAGAATATTATAACAGATATACATGCATATCAGAAATTATTTCATCCGAAACAGTGTCACTTTAGGATCTTGATTCCTCAGTAGGAAAGTCCTTGGAGGCTGGGCTGCAGGTTGGGTTGTGGGTTGCCCATATAAGGTGTGGGCACTCATGATTCAGCCGACAGTACAGTTTATTTCTAGCTGTAAGTCCTCATATGCTTCAGCGTTTGTTAGAAAATTAAATGAGACAAGGGAATCTGTTGTTTCGCTAATGGTTTTTCAGCGAAGGATCTGCTCTGGTATGTCTGTAAACTTTCTACATACAGATTAGTGGCAGAAGATGCAATCCACCAGTTACAAAAAGGAAAAATATTTTTAAAATTAAAATACTGTGCGATAAAAATAGATCTGAAATAATAATAGCTAAAAAGTAAGAGCTACAAACTACCGAGTGCACGCTGTGCCGGGTCAGAGCCACTTACATTAACCTAAATTTGTCCAAAATAGTTAACACAAAGCTTATTATATAAAAAAGCATTACAAAATCTCATGCATATTATTGGAGTAATGGATTGCAAATGATTGAATTGAAATGGAGTCAAATGAATTAAAAAGTTAGAGCAACACTAGGATAGCTGCTAAGTTAACTGCAGATTCTAAATTGAGGATGATTCACGCAATTAAGGTGATGCAATTTGATATTGGAACTAATTTATGTCCGGGTGCAAAACTTTTTCCTGTTCAGGAATCAGCAACTTTAGCAATGTAGTTTCATTTTCATAATTCCATATAATCTGTTGAGCATGGCATTATTGCAGCAGCAGAAACAGTCACAGGCACTTTAACCAGACTGACCTAGCCCATTAGACACCCATACGATATGGGTCACATGATATAATCTTCATGCTGCTGATGACTGACATATCCATTCATGAGTGCATTTTCATGTAATCCAGTTTCCAATGTTCAACTCAATTCGCCTCCACACTCACTTCCTTGCTTTCAGTCTTGCTCACAACAAAGTTGGAGTTGTGTGAACACAATAAGTCAAATGCAGTAGTAAACTGGAGGCATGTGCCAAATTCAGTAAGGAAGTTTAAGAACATCTTTTTGTATATGGAGACCAGTGGGGGATGCTGGTCTTTCAAGGAGGGGAAGCTCAGTTTCGGCCTACATCATAAAATGTGTCGGTTTATTTATACGTAAAT
>JAUZSV010396423.1:0-11132 GCA_034780495.1 Parotocinclus cesarpintoi | reverse complement strand
AATTTCAATCTCAGCACCCCAAAATTAGTTAAGAACAACTGGTTTGATGCCCGAAACATTTTGGCTGTTAACCAGTGCTATTAATAACTACAGCCGTGCAAAAATGTGTATTATGTCATCACTTCAATATAACTCAAATTGTTGAATATAAAACTGCTAAAACATATTTTAATATTTTTAATATTAACAGGTAGTTTAAGACAAAAAAAATGTTGATTTTCTGTAGTCACTGTGTGTCTGTAAGATGCCAAACATAATTGTGTAAATGCATAATTTACAAGAAAACAGGGTAAGCGTTGTCTTCCCTTAAAATATACTAAATTAGACACAGTTTTTACACAGTTTCTTGCACAGATGTTTCAGCTTTCTTATACGAATGACAACCCAATGCTGATGGGCCAGCAGATCGGGCATTTCTTTATTGGTTAAACTGATACAAAAGTATAACTTTACCAAATCCTCAGCGTCCCTCTTTTTAACACAAGATTGCTGTTTTCCAGTTTACAAACTGTTTGACCATAATAAAGTAAATTTCCTGGTTGCATTCTCAAAGTATTACAAGTTTATACTCGAAATTTCATAACTTTATTCTCGACATATTACGACATTATTCTTGTAATATTACATCTAAAAATTCTTACAATTATGACTTAATCCTCATAATATAATGAGGTTTTTTTTTTTATCAAAGTCTGTTTCAGTAGTCATAAAATGCTGTTCTACATTTAGCTTAAGTGACATCCTAAAGAAATGTCCATGAACAGAAACATGTGAAAACATGCAGCCACTGTCATCGCTAGAGAATGAACTGCACTTATCTGAACTATCACTCATGCCTACATCACTCTCTCCCTTATACATTCCACCTCCATGTGAATGCATCTGAGAATACAACGTTTTTAGTACGTTACCAAAGGCCATAATTAAATAGCTTTGATACCATAACAGTATTTTTAGCCACTCCTCTTAATGCATCTCTTAAAGCACAAAGCAGTCATAATACTGCACTTAAATATGGCAGTTAGCAAAATATCATTTTCCCTCGTGTACACATTATAACGGTTTGGTCCAAGTTTGACCAAATTACCTAGTTCTGTATGATCACAGTTATCAATCACCATAGTGCAAACATTAAACACATGAGAGGAAAACAAGCTTGTAAGCACACCCACTCCTCATATAGATGCCTATGCGAGACATTTTATTTGATTTCCTAGATCACAGAGGCCACAGAGTCTGTCTTGGTGGGAAGTAAACATACCAACACAAGCCATAATTGCTTCTTGGTGGTACAAGAGGACCCGGGCCACCTACATCTGGACCAGTTCATTAGCCAAAGCATTACGTAACCAGATTTACAAGTGCTTTGTTTGAAGAACATGAAGAAATTTGTATGTTAGATTTGAGATCAAATAGTTAAGACATTTAATTTGAAAAATATATGTTGTGGTTATCCTAACTGTGCCTTTAATGGTTATCAATTCTTTGTTTTAAAACAACAGTAAAAATAATGTGATCCTCTATTTGTGACCTCATTTAAACAGTAGCATCATGACCTCACTACTGATGTACTAATGTACTAATGTAGTTAAACTAATATAGAGGTGCACCACTCTACAGAAGGAAGTCAGATTGCTTAATTGTTTGTTACTTACATTAATCAGTTTATGTTGGTGTATATTGCAAAAAAGAATCAATGCACTCAGTGCCGTTAAGATAAAAACTATTGTGGGATAAATCTATAAAGCTTGCTAGTGTACATTCAAATTTTCCCATTCATATCTGATACAGTTTCAGTTCCTATAAACAAGTCTCATTCCTTTCTTCACAAATCTGGAGCCAAAGCCACAACATTTGTAGATTAATGGCTGATGTCTGAAGTTTGACTTGTGTATTGCAGTTATGATGAAGAGATTTAAATAGTGTATTTTGTTTATTTATTTTTTGCATTTCATTTTTCCCCTATCTACATCATAGTTATGTTGCCAAAACCACAGAATGTTTGAATAGTGTGCAATCAACTATAGCATGATCTTAAGGCTTAGCACAACTACAGTGCTGGGCAGAGGTCTCATTCGATACACAATACTTCAGCTCCTCTGCTGTTTTACATGAGGGTAATCCAACAGCTGTTCTAAATCATAGAGCTTAAGTTTGTAATGCAGTCAAATTATAAACTAAAACCATTTTTCATAAACCATGGCAAATAAATTGGTGTGACAGATCTGCCATAGTAGTAAATCCAAATATGTGCATTTAATCATTCTGTGAATTCTATTAAAATCAAACCTTAAAGAGTCCGACACACAGCACTCACTCTGCTGCAAGACTGAACATTTACATAGTAGTGTGTGCATGATTAGGGCAAGGGTGGCCATCAAAGGGTAAATCATATTATGCATGCTCAATGTCCAAACACTGGACACAATATAGAAGTACACTATTACATTCTACAGTACATATATTACTAATACATTACTCATGCCCGAACCTGTAAAAGAGCGTTAGCTCTTAATATTAATATTTTAATACGTGAAGCATGAGAACCTAAAATAATTACATTTTATAATCAGAACATTTTCTTTAACGGTTATGAGAGGGCTGTGTGTCAGCGTTCCCAAAACAAAACCAGAAAAAAGGCACAATCGTATGTGATTACCTCATCGCATACTTACAAGAATACAGTCATGTGTATAGTATGTGATGATGTACGCATGCCTGAATGTATATGGGGGAAGTCAGTGTGCGCACCAGCCAGAGAGAAAGTAAGGAAGGGAGACATTTACGCTTCATCACAGTCTAAGGCAACCATGCTCAGTGTAAGTACATGCTCAGACTCTGGATATGCAATGTTCCAACATAACTAACTGCTTATTCCTGTACTGACCGGCGCACTTACCTCAATGTTCACCAAACCCACATTTCAACCCAACCATCCAGTATACTCACTATTCATAGAAATATTTGTAAGACTAATTAGTGAATAACAACAGTAATTTATTTCTAATACATGACAGTGATCTGTAGTTGAGAATGAAACACAAAGACATTCCTTGTTTAGATCCTCCCAGCCTGCACTAGGTAAGTAGCACATGTGTTTCCATTCTTGAACCAGTAACCTAATTTAACTGCAAAAAAGCTGCGGAAACAATCATCGGTCAGATGTTATTTCAGCTGTCAATGATGAAAATAGAAGTGTCTTCTCCTGTGGGTCCAAGAACTGACCGTAGGCAAAACTATCATCTTTGCAAATAATCCAGAAACCATGCTGGTAGTGCTTTCGATTACAGTACTCAACTATAGGCCCCTTGGTAAAGACTAAGACATGACATCATCTCCATCTGCCAGACCTATAATGCACAAGTCTCTGTCTGAAACAGACAGGACACATCAGCTATCTGACTTTCCCAGAATGGAAGAGTAGTCGCTGACATCAAAGAATTTATCAAACTGGCTGTGTTATTGGTAGGATACTTACTCCTGGGTTCAAACTCGGTCATACATTGCCATGGAAATTTCTTTATTATGGAAAAGCCAAGCTGTAACAAGAGCGACTGTTTAAGGAGGTAAACTGGTCATAAAGCAGAGCATTTACATCTGAAACACACATTCCATTTCATTATAGCCAAAAACTGTTTATCAAAAAGGGGGGAGGGGTGGAATTGAGTACATAAAGGAAACCTATGTAAACACAGGGCGAACATGGCAAATGGCTTACCAACAAGAGGGAAACAAATTCATGACTCAGGAGCTGTGAGGCACCAGCACTAGTTGGCTGCTCCTACTTGCCAGCTCACACTCAAGCCACGTTGAAGTGGCTCTTTCAGCTCATAATCCTGGTTTCAAACAAAAAGGACTACCAGATGAGCACTGAACAGTGATGGTATATAACAGATAAAAAGCTAAAGTTGTGGGCAGTACACAAATGCAGTTTGACCAGCTGTGTGACCTGAGGCTCAGAACATTGTGAATGAGCAGGCAATTACTCTGTCACATGCCATCAAATGACAGTTAACAGAAAATTCCACAGGAACGGGGACACACTTTTCAGAAACTGTTTACACAAGATCAGGCCATTTCAATCAAAGTACGTGGCAACCCGTCACTATGTTTCACCAAGGGTAAATTGTAGAGTTTGGGTTGCCAGAGGCCACAGTTAGCCTTTCCAAGAGCGTTATCCACAGGCTCAGCTCTGATTTTTAGGCATATGGTTTACTGCTGCATGGAATGTGTAAATCCTAAGATTCTGTTTGTGTGAGAAACACGCAGAAAATTCTCAGTGCCAGCTTCCCCACAGCCATGCAGTCAGGACATATACAGCCAAACAGGGTTTGCAAAGTGATATAATACACCAACATGTTTATATATCTAGGGATCTGAAGTTTTTTAATACATTTAAATAAATAAATCAACCATACACAATAGTTTATTGAATGCACTGAACTGTCAATCATTAGACAGCCACAGGGCACATCTTCAGATCTTCAGACCTCCAAATGCATTTGTCAAAAATGTAAACTTAAGTACAATTTACTTAAATGAAAATGTGAAAAGTAAGCTAGTTCACTTACTTGCAGTAATACAATGTGTAAAGAATGAATGAGAAATCGCTATTCTGGAACAACTGTCTACTAATGCCAAACTCTATACATTGATTCATTTTCTCATCCGCTTAATCCTGGTCAGGGTTGAGGAAGAGTCAGTGCCAGGAACAATCCAAGTCAGAGCGCCAATCCATCGAAGGGCACATACACTCCCACACACACTAAGGATAACCAAAAAGGCTAACACACATGTTTTTGCAATGTGGGAGGAAACCAGAGTATCTGGAGTAAACCCAGACGACATGCAAACTCCACACAGATGAGATACTCTACAAGGTCGGAATTGATCTAAAATGCTGGAGCTGTGAGGCAACTGCACAAAACAGTGTGCCATGCTGCCAAAATTCTAAACAGAATATCTATATATGACATCAAGTTATGATCCATACCATTTCCCACATTCTACAAAAAGCAACACTGAAATAGATTCAAAATTTAACCACGATTATATTCTATGATATGCTATGCTATGATTACTATTCTAGCCAAAAAAGTTAAACGTGGCCAGAAAAAGTAAACAAAGCCATTGCATACGCTGTCCTTATGCAAAAATCAATAAGCACTCAAGTTACAGAATATTCACTAGAACATGTGTAAAAGAGACATTTTGCTGAAGAGAAGAATAAACTTCTAATATGTACCCTGTTAGACCCTCTATTAACTGTCAGGGACACAGGTAGTAGAAATTCAAAAACACACACTGGTATCTGTAAATGAATCAAAGCATGGCACGGTTCATAAGTAAATCACAGCAAAGGAATTGGTCTATGTTTTTACACAAGACTCCTGTCCAGCCAAGCAAGAGAAAGTGAGACTAACAAGTTTTTACAAATTGGGGGTTATTCAGATGGCAACACGTCTCAAAGATTTCTTTAACATTAAGGTATTTCCCTGAATAATCACAGATTAGTTCCAGCTGTGTCTCCAGGTTCTGCATGGCTAACACTCACTCAGTCGTGTTTTCTCTTTTTGCATAGAATTAACAGTCTGTTGTACATGACGGATCAAAGAGTTTTTACATTTTTCTTTTCCTTTATTCGTGTTGGATCTTTTCCTAGGTACGGTGAGAGTGCTAGATAGGTGTAGGTTAGTCTATTATATAGCTTATTTTCATTGGATCTCCACAATATTCATTCGTTCATTCATTATCTATCTAGACGCCAATCCATCATAGGGTGTACACACACACACACACACACAGTCACACACTAAGGGCCACTTTAGAGACACCAGTTAGCCTAGCATACATATCTTTGGGCTGTGGGAGGAAACCGGAATGAGGCACCTGCTTTGAGGCAGTGGTGCTACCCACTGAGCTGATCGGATTTCAATAACATAGCAAACAAATGTATGGCTTTCATATTATTAATCATTTGTTCATTTTTTATACTTTTTTGATTTTCTACCTTTGCAATGAACTTAAACATATCATACATTTGAAAACATATTTGGGAAAATCTAACAAAATTTAACATGTACAAAAGCACATCTCTCTAAAGCAGTCAACTCCAAAGTGATGGGTGGGGAACTTCTGTGGAACAGGGTTCATCAACGCAAATGTAAATGCTGTTATACAGTAAAAATTTAAGATAAGGATTTGTTTTGCTCAATATGAAGCAAGCGGTGCCAAGCATGTCCCAACATTTTATTTAAAATTAAAAGTCCCTAAGAAGCAGTGCTCTTTTTCAAAATATTTTTTAAAGTTCTATAAGAAATACTACAATGCTTACAAAACAAGGGGATATTTAATTAATTTTTCTAAACAGTATATACTCAGTCATATATTTATTAGGATCACGTGCACATCTGTAAGTGGCAAATAAAGATGAAATCCCAAAGGTACTAAGTACGAAGTACTAATGTCCAGCAACTAAGCATTTCTGGTAACAGATCAGTCCTGCACACCTGATCAGAAGAATGCAGAAACACGTCACCATGCAGAAAAGGTTCAGCTGTTGTGCTGGTCGGATTCTCACATGAGCTGTTTACTTCAGAATACCAAAAGTTTTATATTGAAATATACTGGAATTAACTTAAATCTTCTTTAACCATACTCTGGTAGAACAACTTGTGCTTGAGGTTGTTGTCTTACTGACTGTTGACCAACTTTCTCTTACGATTTAGTTCTCAGTCACGTCCTAACATTTTTCTTTAGAATTTGCTGGTATAATTGAGATTAAATAGTTTGTGACATACTATATTAACTTAATGAGAACATCAAATCAGAATCACAATACAACAATCTGACTATATTTGTGTAAATATTTCCAGACATGAAAATGTTCAAGGCAGCAGAAAGGAAAAGACCACACTGGTGTTTTCTGAGCATTTTGTCTTTGGTGTGGCAATCAGTGCCCCTTCTAAGAGTAATCCAGGCACAATTGGAACATAGGCCAATTTGGGCATCATAGCCTGGCTTTGCACTATCCTAACATACTATGAACTGGTGTCTTATCAAGGGGAAGTTTACATCTTCTCCCCATGCTTCCTTAACAGGAAAAGTGGGATTAACATATCAGGGTGGGGGTTGGTGTAATGTTACCCTGGGTTTCCAAACTTCTAGCAAGTCTGTATCATATACAAATGTAGACTATTAGATCAATGTTGCAGATGGATAAGCTTGATATGTCTGACTCCTAAGTTTATAGATTATTTTTTAAATCATCTAACATACATTTGTTAAAAAATAGAGCTTTTTAAATGTGCTATTGCAAACCTCACCCAAGACTGCTGTATAATCAGAAGAGATTGTGATTAATAATGAAATGCACCCCTGCTTTATAAGACATTTCACAATTAGATATATCCAGGTCATACGATGCAATTGTGCAAAAGGTCTTTTAATTAAACTTATAGCTACATATCAGTGCCCTAACAGCAAATGACTTACTGCCACTTTCACACACCTTTTCAATATAGCACTAACTGATTAAATTAGGTACTGCAAATCCCTTCCATACATTTTAAATGCTCTGTCCTATTTTTCCTTACTTATAATCCAACGGACTCCAGTCACTCAGTCGCGTGTTTTACTGTGAACTTATGATGTCTCCCAGAAACATGGATTTAGTAGCCCGGTCCAGGAAAATATAACGACATTTCTGAAGATCGCATAAATTGACACGCTAAATAAAGAGGTTGTTATGTGTAGGTTTAACAGACTTTTGAGCTTAAAACAAAGTTCCTTACCTGTAGGAATAAGGTCGCCGACGCACAGAGCCCCATGTAGTAATAGCACCAGGTTAAACACATAAAACCCACGGAGAAACATAATGATCAAAGCCCTGGTCGACAGCACAAGAGGAGAAAAAGGATGTGCAACAAGAAGAAACAGAGAACAAGGTGAATGAATAAGCAGTGTGCGCGTTTGGATCAGTGCACAGAGAGCGAGTCCACGCAGCACTTGAGGTGTCCGTCAATCCTTGAGAGGTGTTATCTGTGTTTACACCTCACAGCTGGAGCCTAGGAGCACCAACAGAGGGGCAGAATGGACCGGAGCAGTTTGTTCCAGAGGCTAAAATGGGAGGTTACCAAGAGCTATCCCGGGGCTTATTTCTCTGCAGATCCCTCCTTGTAACACTGAGGTGGCAAGAGAGAGAGTAAGAGAGAATGTGTAGGGGGTGGGGGATAAAGAATGAAGAAGGATTTATGACTTTGTGGGGACGTGTCTGGTGACTTTTCTGTGAATCTGAGAGAATCTGTGAGGACAGTTAACTGGTCATATAGTGAAAATCTAAAAACAATCTAAGAATATAATTTTTAAGCATGAATGCATCGGTATAATTATGACGTCTTACATGCACCATCTCAGAAATCAGAGCTATGGCCTAATGTATTTGGCAAATTAACAAATGTACTAGTATTACGAATGTAGAAATGTAGGCAAATTTGACATAAAACAGCAGATAAAGGTATTGTGTGCAAAATGAGCTTTGTAGTACTGTGTACAATGTTATAATTAAAATAAACCACATAATACATATACATTACATTTATTCATACATACAATGATGTGTGTGTAAAACAGGATAGACTCAAAGTTTATCACTGAAGTAGGGTATTTGTGCATACAACCCAGATTTATTCAGTTTTAGTAACCACACTATCCTGGTCTTAGCTCTAAAAAGTGAATAGGCTACCGTTGTACCCTTGGGGACAAGGGTTGGCTGTAAATAAAAAACGAAACTTTACTGAAATTTTCATTTTAAAGAATGGACAGGGGCCCATATGTGAAGCCTACAATTTTTTACCATAGACCATATACTTCACCATATACTTTAGCAAATAGATTTAAGGCATGTATTTCTGGCATTGCTGTTTGGTGTGAACAAGAGGTTGGTTTCCAATGTTTTAAATATACAGACAGCTGTAGATTCAGATTCTTAATTATACACTAATTTCATTTTGAAATGTCCCATATTTTTGTTAGCAGTATAGTTACACACAAAGTACATATAAATGTATATGCACTATGTATATGTGTGTAAGAAGGTTGCCATGTGTGGTCAGCATTTATTAGTAGAATAACAGATTAACCACATTTACAAGTAAAACTTACAAGTAAATGTAAGATTCTACATTCCCAAACATCCTGCATGTACATACATACACATATATTATTAAAATGCACTAAAATCTGTTGATTCATAGCTTAGAGTGTTTTTGCCATATCAACATAATTTAAGCTTGAAATATCTATACAGAGACTTGAATTGTATGGCTATGTCTCCAATGTAATTGTAGATACAGGTTCTTAGAAATAGACCATACACCAAGGTAATTGTGTGGATTTTCTTTAAGAATTAATATGTAGTCAGAATAAAATTATTTTCATGGATATATAAAAAGGCATAATCAAAATCATCAGTTACATGCATAAAGGCAACTTCTCGACAAAGAAAAACAGTTTGAAAAATCTGTTTTATATACTGTGAATGACTAAATTAAGTTAAGTTAACCATTATTTTAGTACCCTTTTGGGAGAGATCTGCAGTTGAATGCCACCACTGGGCCCTATGCATCTGGAGTCACTGTTGTTTAAACAGTGAGAAACAAACTGCAGCCTGCCATTTATTTTGCACATCTGCCAGATATTAGCTGGGTGAGAGAAAGCACATGCACTATGTTTGAGCAAATTACACTTGTGGTCAGACAGCAGTTAATACAAGCCTGAAAAGAACAGAGATGTAATCAAATAATAATAGCAATATTTAAGTAGTAGTAGTATTTTAGTTTGGTGGTTTATGTGTTCACATGTGTTAATGTAAAGAGTTTCCTTTTCAGTTATAAGTAATTATGGTTCATTGAACATTTCAGTTTACTGCCTGGTTATCGTCCTGGTCTGTTCACAGAGCTGTAGATATACTACTCTTGTTCAATACTTAAAAAAACATTTTTACAAGTAATCAGTTAATATTCAGATGACATATCCACATCCATATAAATAACAGCTTTGAGCATGTTTATTACATTTTCTATTCAAAGTAAGTGACTTTTATTCCGAGTCATATTTACAGTATACAAATATGAAAGAATGTTTCAGTTGGCAATATAAGATTATAATATATAATGGTCCATATAAGAGTCTCATTCTGCATCTAGCCTTCCCTCTCAAAAGTGCATTGCATTTGAGCTGACCAGTTTCACAATAGTGAGTCGGTCATCCAACATGCCAAGGTACCACAGCCCTGTTGGATATAGCCTCTACTGTAATTGCTCCCCAGAAATAGTTTTGTCCCACATCATTTTTAAAAAACCCTTCATTTTGATTGTGTCACTTTAATTACAACCTGGGATCACTGGAGGACACTCCTGTCTCATTTATTCAGTCCCATGACCTCCCTCTTGTTGCATTCTTGGCCAGGCCCTCACCCTTCCGTGATGACTAGAGCCTCTGTGGTTGGATTGTTAGGAGAAAGGAGAATTACAGAGGCCAACATTGGGGAATCACAGTCCAAGATTAAACGGCCAAAGTAAGAAAATTCATTCATGTGAAAGCCTGCTTCCAATGCCAGAAAATCCAAAAGTCACATTGTAAAGCCAAGAAATAATTAATTCTTCTTTTTAACATTGTTTTTTACATTATGTCACGTTACATTGCAGTTTGTGTTGTTTGCATAGTCTTGAGTAAAATAGCAAAGTAGGTGGAGTCATTGAAAACCACCTGGCATGGCAGTTCATCTTTAAGTGTATTTGGTGAAATTTATTTAATGGTGACCACTCTAAATTCACCTAAACTGTGGATATTTACAAGTGGCATAGTACAAATAACATTGCTGCTTATAAGGGTAACTTGGCACTCAGGTAATGCAGTGGTCTAACATGGTAGCCCACCATCACAACGACCCACAAGTCCCTACAATACCTACTGTCAGAGTCAGAGGTCACAGACTGACATGACTGGCTGTGTCTGAGGGAGGGTTAAAATTTGGATATAAACATATCTAAAATTATGTGAGGGTGTCATGGTGGTCCAGTGGTTGGAACTATTGTCTCACAGCTCCGAGAGCCCAAAGTGAGGACTGAACT
>JAUZSV010396315.1:0-11132 GCA_034780495.1 Parotocinclus cesarpintoi | reverse complement strand
TAAAAATCTATCATTGATTAGGTGAGGAGTATGTGCGTGAGTGCGTGACTACCTGAGAGGTTTTAGGCTGAAGCGGTACAAGGCTGGATGGAGTGTCTGCCAGCACATGGAAATGAGAAGTGGGGGGTGGTCCCATGGGAGTTGGACGACTCTCTGAATCCACTTGATAATTGATCAAACCCCACTGTTCTAGAAATGCATGTACCCTGTACATATCCATAAACACAGAGTTATAAAGTATTTGAATCCTGCTTTTTAAGTGTCCCAGTCGGAGCTACACAATTCCTAATAACTTACAATGACACACTAGAACTCAAAGAATAGCGTGTATGATAAAAAGTTATGTTATAAATGTTCTCCCATACAGACCTCATAATGGCACACACATCTCCGGCAAGGTTTCTCCGACAAGCTGTAGAGGTCAAATACTCCTGCGGATTCAACCGATACGTGTCAATCATGAAGTTACGGTAGGCCAGGTATCTGTCATATAGAGAGAGGAAGTAGGTTTTATACTATTAGCTGTTGCAACACATATGCATATGCATAAATGTATGTGCATTTACTGACATCTCAGGGGTCTTTGATTTGTTCTTTCCATTAAAGAACTCAGGCAGAGCTCGACGTTCTATAGCATGAACACTAAAACAGGGAGAGGCAAAATTGAAGTAAAACTATATTAAAGATCAATGTAAAAGTATTACTATACAACACTTTATTACAGATGTTAGTATTACAGAGAGTCAGTAGCATTCTGGAATGGTGTATTACCTGTTGTAGTCAAACCAGGCAGCATAGCTAGGAATAATGATATGGTGAGTCTGCTCAGTCACATTATCTTCATGTAGATCAGAACCTTTCACAGGCTCACCCTTTATGCTGGGTGAACCCTCCTCTTCCTCCTATACCGAAGGTAAACACACAGGAAAAGGGTAACATGTAGTAAAGGCACACCACACATAAATATGAAGGTTTGTATGCTACCACAACAGTGCTTTGCAGAAAAATGTCTTGAAATCTAAAGTTATTGCAAATTGTAGACACCCTTGGTCTGCCCCACTGACTCAACCAGTCACTCCTCCAACGAGGTGGAACACACATAGATGCACATTCAGGCAGACTCAGAGTCAAACGTTGGACACCAACATACTAGTGGTCGACCTACTCACAACACAAGCATTGTTCAGACCTTTGCCGTTTCTCAATATGCATACAGGTCTGGAATTGCTTACTTGTGTACTTATGAAATATCACCAATTGCAGCCCAAGTGCTGTTCCATTTCAAAGTATGCATCTAGCCGCATACACTCCAAATGCCTGAATGTGTGCTCTGCCCTGGTATATGTGTACTTGGACAGTGAAATATCCCATAATATGAGATAACCCCCAACTGGATGTATAATTTTCAGGTAGTACTGTTATTGTTTGCAAAGTCCAGCTGCAAATTTCCTGGCACTAAAGTGAAAGTCCAGAGTTTGGTCTTCTGGTACTATAAACTAACTAATTACATTGTTTAAATGCGAAATAAGAAATTATTAATATCCTGTGTATGTAACATGTTGTAACTTGTTTGACAGCACATGATACAATCAACCAAGCTCCAACACCATGGAGCTGAAATTGAGAATGCAAGAAATGGAATGCAAATCATGGTGGGTCAGCATTGTGAAGCACTGCTCTTCCATCTAGGAAGTGCTAATAAAATATATCAAAGAGTCTATACTGATAGAACAATTTAACGGCAAAATTATGTTAAAATTAAATTATGCAAAATTACTAAATTATACCTTTCCCACTGTCTCCATAGACTCATCCTCCTGCTCGTCTATAATGAAAAAATAGTAACAAAGATGAGTGTTTTATAAAAAATAAATATAATTAATTACAAACACACAGAGCTGCAAAAACCACCTGTACATACACCAACAACTCAACTCACCTAGGTCAGTCCCTCCTTTGACTGGAGTTGAGTCCGAGTCCTTTTTGGTCACTACACCCAAACCCACACACACATTTTAAACCTAGTTTAAAAGTTATGCTACAGCTTAACATGTTGGTCATTGTCTATAAAAGGAAACGAATATAGCAAGACATCTAAAAACAAATATGATAAAAATTCACTAACTAAAAAAAATCAGTTTGCAGCAAGAAGGATCAAATTAAACTTTATATGTGTGAATGTAATAAAGATATATGTAAGTGATTACAATATAGAGCAAAAGGATATGCTTATTGGGGAAAACTGTACAATTGAACAGAGGCTCCAGTTACTCTGTTAGGTCGTGTCTAGCCAGGATACAAGACGAGCTATGCTTTGGCATTGGAAGCAAACAGGTTGTGTATAATATCTTGTGGCATATTTGCTCACAGATGTTCCAGCTGGACCTGTACAGTCAGCACACGCATAGGTTGCCATAGTTGGTCCAATAAATGCTAAGTTGGTGATAAATCTAGGGTTAGGGCAAGAAACTGTTAAAATCTGGCTGAACCATTCTGTCACAACCGGTGCAGATTAAGGCAGAGGCAAAGACAACTTGTAGGAAATACAGGTTAATTGTAACTAAATAAACTAAAAACAAAAAAGGAAGACACTACCTCACCTGTGTCAAACACAAAACAAAGTCCAAATAATAATGAGCAACAGAGAAAACTTTGCGTCGCATGAATGCGGGCCTATAAGCCTATAAGTAGTCCTCAATCATCCGAAAACATGTAGTCTTAAACATAGTCGGATCTCAGCATAACCTGGATTAATCAGCAGGGATGATTCAGCCCCAGTCTGTAGCAGTCCAGGGTTCTCGTTCACAACTTCACTGCGATTGTGGTTAGTTGTCAATAGCAGGACATGTAATGGGCACCATTACAACAAACTACCTTCTGCTGAGCACCTGGAAATTGTCCAGACAGGGGCAGGGATGCGTAGTGAAGGTTCCATTGGTGTCTGGATAGTAGACAATGTAATTGTGGGAGCTGCTCATGCTTGTCGGCAGATTAAACAATCCTCTCTATCTTGGCACATTCCTGTTTGCTGTGTGTGTGTGTGGTAATTCGTCAGTGTCCATCCTGCTTCTCTCAGTCAACTGGGCAACATGTCTCCACTGCATCGCAGAGGCATGACTAGTAGTCAACAATATCTCACCAAGAGGTACACTAACCAAAAGTTACATTGGGTAGCCTTTTTATAGGGTAACAGGGAAAGCACTTAAATGCCCTCTTGTGGCAATGCTCAGTGTCTAATCAAACCATACCTGTAATCATTTACATATTTGCCTGAGATATAACTGCATGCCGGGTTTTGAAGCAATTTAATATATCTATCTGGGTGCGTCAATTTTGTTGTCAGTTAGTATATTATAAATGCATGACTATGTGCGTGTTACCTGTTTTATTCAGAGTAGCCTCCTCTGTTGCAGGTGCAGGTGATGGCTCGTCAAGATCTTTAGTCAGATCCTCCTGTTCCTCTTCCCTCTGACCACGCTTGGACTTGTTGTAGGGGGTAGTGGGCCTTAAACCACATACAAACTTATTTTAAAATAGCATCAATCCAAAAGTTTCATTAGCTTTGTGGGGCACTGGAAGCTGTCTGTGCCATAAAGATGCATTTTCTCATACCCTTTCTTCGTGTTTTTCTTCTTGCTCTCCTGTGGAGGTGGAGTGGGGGATGGAGAGGGTGACCGCTTCCTTTTCTTGGCATTGGCAGGTTTCTTATCTCGCTTCTCATCCGGAGTACTCACTTCGTCTGTCAGAGTCTTAGCCGAAATCCTTTTCCTTCTTGTGACACCTTCCATAACCTCATAGTCCTCCTCATTCATCCACTCATTATACTGGTCCAAATCCAAAATCCACTTAGCGTGAACCTACTCTCATGTAAACATACAATGTTAAAAGAAATCTGTAAGAACCTGATTAACTACTTAACTAATTAACTAATTGTTAATTAACTAAAGCTGGATGAAATAATAACTTAAGAGAAACTGTGTAGAAATAAAAAAAGAGCGAGCGAGAGCAGTCAGACCTTCCGGGGTTTCTCTGAACTAGGTGGATCTTCTACTACTGCCTCAACTTCACTTGCTGAAATCCATGTGTCATAACTGCACAAATAGAAACAAAACAATAACATAAAGCAGACATGAAGTCATCATTAATGTAGTAATATCTCCTTTTCAAGTATGTTGCAGGTGGTGAAATTAAAAAGGGGTAGTATATGTTATTTTACTGCCTTATAAATGTGTGTGTGTGTGCCATTATTGATGTTTTGTTGACTTTTTATTGCATTTAGTTTCATGAATGATGAAATATGCATCAACAATGTGCACAAGTAAGAATTATGGTACAGTTTATGTTGTGCATGGACACTTTTAGAACACGGACACAAGCAGAGACTTGAAATTGAAAAGTTTATACCCTGATTAATGCTACAAGCTTCTTGCCCGGCATAGCCTTAGTAAGCTAAATGTATTTATGTTTATATCATGCACATTTATATTTTGGTTCTACACTGTGTGTGATTGTTAATGTGTGCTCAGTATTGTGTATGGAAGTGTTCAATTTGTGTTTTCAATGGTATCTTTGACAGTTGTACATATCATTTGCACAGTTTTCTTGTGAAATACACTTTAAACTTACATTAAAGTAGCATACAAATATGTGACTATGGTAATGTCCAATCACCAACCATTCTAATCAATTACCTCTTTCAAAGAACTTAATGCGTTCATTAAACCTTGCATATACACATGTGTGTGTGCATGCATGTGGCCATACCTGTCAGGCCAATAACCCCAGTGTAGCAGCATCTGTTTATCTCTCTTCATGACAGGGCGGACCCATTCCTCTACAAAAGACAACACAGCAATGCACACAGAAAGTCATACACTCTTACCAGTTTAGTTGAGGAACTGGTGAATTTTAATTTCTTGATCAGAATTTTTTACAGGAACTAATAATATTATAAAAAAATAATAATAGGATGACGGTTGAAATTTTCTATTCAGTACAGTGGAGACCTTTGAGTCTCTTAGCTGTGACTCTGACCTGGCCAGACGCTCCACATACACATTTCCTGTGTCTTTGTGAGAGAAGGTCAGAAGAGAAATCACCTCCCAGCCACTGCAATAATGGGCCCTGTTAGCTTTTGGTGGTAACAGCAAAGATAAATTGATTTTTGCTTAAAAAAAAGTCTGCCATGAGCCAGTAAAACCAAGCAGTTGGCAGCTGCAATTGATATATTGGAGGGTGTTATATTGTGGAACCAAAAATATCTCGGTTTACATGTTTATTGTACGTAATGTGAGCCAATGATTCTACAATTGAACATGTTATTAAGAATATCCCCCTACTTGTTTAGGTGCTTGTTGAGCTATCCAGAACTTAAAGGTTTTTATTCCACTTGAAATGTTGGTCAGACATTTGAGATTCTGACTCACCATCCTCTAAGCTGGCAGGGATGGGCACGACCACGTGAGAACTTGATTGTTTATCATCAGTTACAGACCCCTGAAACACATAAGCACAATCACAGTAATGTAAATAAAAGCACATATAACCCAGTCTAACAACAGTCAACACACATGCAGCTGAGGAAGTTACCTGGTGCCGTTTAACAATGTCCTTTAGTTTTCCTAGCAGCTTGGGCTCAATCTCTGAGCTCAGGTAGATTACAGGCCGAGATAAACAGTTGTTCTACAATGAGCAGAGGAAGATTTTCCTTTTTAAAACGATTTAATGAAAACATTGTATACTACTGTTATTGCTACATGTTGTTTTTGGACATTCCTTAAAAGTCTTACCTGTACCAAAGACTTTTCTATGGTCATAAACATCTCAACGTTACGGTCCATTCGGGAAGGATTCTGGAAATCGAATCTTCGCCTATGATACAAGCATCAATCAAAAAGCACTGATACCATAATCAACACTATACTGCACACTATACACATTTTCACCTTACACAATAATATATGAAACTGTGCTTTTAAGAACCAATAATGTTGATTAAATTAGTTTTTCTGAGAATTCTATTGCATTTTTTTTCTGATGTTTATCTGCAAGTTATTACATTATATGCCACAAACTGTCCTACCATCCTTGGTCACTCTTAAACTTGTAAGCAGCAGCGAGTATATGGCACAAAGCTCCTCCAGCTTTAAAATCCAGAAAACTCTTTATCTGAAATCAAAGATGCATGAGATAGTTATCTTGAGTAAACTGTCCAACATACACCTAAGTCAGTACTGTAGCAAAACAATATTTGTGTTGACAGACTGGGGAGTTTGTGCAAACGTATGTGTACCGGCAGCTTGGTGAGAGGAGGGTTGCTGACATGACGGCCGAAAACTTCCTCCTGAAACTGCAGCAGCTTAACAACCAGACTAGACAAAGACTTATTGGTGGGGGGCTCCGCTTGAATATACTACACAGACAAAAGAAAGGTAGAAATTATTATATTGATAAGCCAATGACAATGTAAATCATAATGTTTGTACTTTGAGTAAACCTAAGATTTTACACTATTAACATAAACAGGAATGTATATACATTGCTCACAAGAATTAGGGGATAGTTCAAAATAAATATGAAGACGATCCCACGTGAACTGCTGGACAATCTGATCCTGTTCATGCCCCATCACTGTCAGTGTGTTTTGGCAGTGTGTTTTTGGGTGACCATATACCTTACTAAACAGTGAATGTGTGGCTCTCTCATCCAGTTTAACATTCTTCTGTTCACCCACGTGAATATGTCACTTGCTACTCAATCACAATAATTAAGTTTGCATCTCATTTGTGTAACTGAACAACCCTCTTTCTCATTTTGAAATATTCACTAATTTTTGAGAGAAGTGCATGTAAGACAGTGAAACATTTTTCCCTCAGGGCCTAGTAAGTACAACAATGATTTCTGCTTTTGACATTTCAGTTTAACTGTTCTGTAGTTTTTATATACTCATTTCATAAACTTGATAAATACAGACTGATTCATTACCACCTAGTAAGATAAAATCAAGAGTGTGACAAGTGTGGCTGATTGCAATGGTTAAAGAGAGATTGGTTAAAAAGCCAAACAGACCTATACAGTTACACAAATAGTAAACCATTGTTATGAACAGAATGTCAAATTAGTAAAACACAGATGGTGTACAAACTATTTAATATGTATTTATGTGTAAACTCTGGTTTGATGAGAAAGTTATGTGTATTGTTCCTTTTTACATTGCTCATTCCATACATTAATACACAATCACTTGAATGCTTTAATCATCCATGCCACAAAAAAAGCTGTTAAGCATAATATAATATAAGAAGCTACATAATGCTACAAAACAGACATGTTTTTAAAGCAAGAAAATAAAAGTCAGTTTACTTGTTCAAGTCAGCACACTCAGGTTAATTCTAGCGGCATCTGTGTATTTTAACTGCGTTCAACTATAATTTAAAAAACATCTTGACAACATAGCCTGATTATTAAATGTTAAAACTGAAACTCTGCCAAAGTGCATGTGTATTTAATTTAAACAGACAGATGATTTCTATCATTACTATGGTCTGTTTGCTACTGCCACATAATATGACAGGCAACTACAGACCTCCTTAAATTCTAAAATACCTTTAAACGATCCAGGATTTCACAAACTAATTAAGCTAGCTCTCTGAAGTATTTCTGAACAAATCAAACTTAATTGTCCATTCCAATCGAAAGCACAAAAACCCAACATACCTGTACCCTAGATATTTAATAAAAAATACAAATATCGTCCTTTTGCAACTTCTTCTTAACTAAAACATATGTACCTATAGCCCCACAATTAGAAACACATCTCTTTACCACAAACAGTTATGCAAATTAATTGGGGTTCGGCACCAGCAATAAAGTTACATCACCACTTGAGCTTTACACTACAATTCCCAGCTGGGATGAAACCCAGACCCACTGGCACTGCCATGTAAAAACAGCTGGCTCTTCGTCACCAAGGCAACATATTTTGGCTAAGAGCATGTCAGGTGAGAATTGCAGGGCGTCAGAACCTACCCACCAAGGCTGGACAGGGTTCCAGTCTATTGCAAGGTGCGCGCACACACACACACACACACACTATATCTTTCTCTAGGGCAGTTGTAAAACCCCATGTCTTTTGAATGGTTGAGAAAACCCAGATTACCCAGACCAAACCCACGCAGACAGAGGGAGAACATACCAACTCCACGCATGATTCCAACCTTTCTGTAGCAGAAAACAAACCTTTTGATATATTTCAATTGATATTTTGTATTTAGTTCGAAGCAGATAATAATCAGATAATATGACACATACAAGTTCGTATTTTCAGTGGTGACCGGTCACAGTTCGGGGGTAAACTGGAAGAGCAGATAAGTGGAACGGCGAATGGGGCGCCCGCGCACACGCACGCACGCACACGCACGCACACACGCACACGAAATGTGTAGGATCAAAACTAAAATTACAATATTGTAACTCATAAAGACGAGTTGGACATGTGGATCGAGGAGCTTCAGGGTGTGTGGGTGTAGAAGAAAGTGTGTGCATATCCCTGCAGAACCGCTAGCCTGCTTTACTTCTTACTCAAGAGAAAGAAAAATCCAGTCGCGCTCCTTCATTTAATCCCATTAAACGTGGCCGATACACAGTGGCAAGAAATGTAACCCGTTTAGTTTTTCAAAACGCTGCCGTTTTGTACGTGCTCGTATGTCAAGCGCTTATCGTGCAGCTACGATGCATTCTCTATTGTTTCATTCTGTTCAGTGGCTTTAAACAGCTGGATTCCTCTCTCCATATCTCTCCTCCCTCCTCTTCTCTCCTCTCCTCTGTTCTGTTCTGTTCACCCGCTTTCCGCCTCTCCTCATCACCCTCTCCCAATCATCCCCCCCTACCAAGGATTTATCAACATCTTTTCAATACAAATAAACAAGTAATTACCTTCTTATAGTTCTTGCCCAGCCAAACGCGGACATTGTCGAACTGCGAGACGGTATCAGACGCTTCGAAATATTTTACATTCGGCCCGCCGTCTTTCTTCCGTACCGCCATCTTTGTCTCCAGCCTGAGTTTGACGCAGAGCACACTCTACTGGACACTTCTGATTTCATCAGGTAAAAAGGAAACAGCCACCATTTTGGCCCAAACTAGAGCCTCAAGTTTCCTTTGCAACGGTTAGGTTTGAGCCAACATGGCAGAACAAGGCAGCTCTCAGAGTAATCTGTGTATCCCATCCCCCTCATTCCCAAAATATGGTATATGGTATGCCCTATATGATAGACACGCAGTTTCCAGTTTATTTAGTGCATCTAGATTGCATCCAGGCTTAGGCCATTTTACCAGATGGAACATCATCAACAAAGATCCACCTCTGAGCACATGCAAACACCTATCATCACAGGTGGTGCAATGGTGGTCTGTTTCCACTAATACCGTGTGTGAGTATACTCTAGATATTGTCCACTGTCAGTTTATTAGGTACACACACATTGCACTCAAATGAGAAATGGCCACCAAAGACCCACCTTGAGAAAAAGTTGCTCTTTCAGTTGATGGTGTGGTAGATATGGTTGAGATGGTATAAAATAACTTGCACTTGCAGTCTCATGCCATTTTATCAGGAGGAACTGGATATAAAGACCCTCATCTGAGCAGGTACAGCTGGGTGATGAACAACTGGATATTGTCAACTGTCAGTTTATTAGGTACACACACATTGCACTTGAATGAGAAATGGCCACCAAAGAACCACCTTGGGGAAAAAAAGTTGCTTTTTCAGTTGATGGTGTGATAGATATGGTTGAGATGGTATAAAATAACTTGCACTTGCAGTCTCATGCCATTTTATCAGGAGGAACTGGACATAAAGACCCTCATCTGAGCAGGTACAGCTGGGTGATGAACAACTTTCATCACTGGTGGTACTGAGGTAGAGAGTACATGATAAACACACAATATAATTTGATTTGTACTCATGACCAGTAGGTAAGGGACCGTTGAAAATTGAAATTGTACATAGCTCTAGATGGGCTACATTTAGTAAATATATAAACAAACAAAGCACATACAGGAGGTGAACAGAAGTCGTGTACATAACATATACATAGGACTTACGAACGGTTTCTTTATCTTTCTTTTCTTTTTTCTTTTTTTGACGGTAATGAAGCACGTGAGGTAAGTTCAGTCACTAGAGGCCGCTGTCGGACAGCGTTTGATCGACTGATAGCCAGGACGCTTCGCTTCCGACAGCGATCGACGTTACAACATGTAATCTGGAAAGATATCTTGTTTAAAATTGCACGTGTGTTTTAAATTGAATTTACGTAATTTAGTGGAAAATACTTTTGATGGAGTACCTCCCCTAATTCCGCTAATTACACTCTATGATTCTACAGAGCACTTCTGATTCTGCTGATCACGTTTCCTGATTAAGCTTCATTATCTGTGCCATTCCTAATTCTACATTTATAGAGGAAAAAAAGGAACTAAATCCTGCAAAAACAAATATGATAAGATTATTTCCATATATACAGTATATTACAATACAAAAAATATTGGACCAAAATAATACCAAAAATATTAATAGGATAATAGGTTATACTCACACATATTCATAGTCATAGTGTTTATCTGTGGAAGACACGAGATTCTGTGTTAAAACTAAATGTGCTCTACTCAATAATTTTTATTTAAGGTTTTGCTTACTGGAACGTATTTTGCCATCAACAACCATTCATTCTAATTCTAAATAACTATTCCTTCTTGTTTCTTATATACACTTAGTATGACTTTCCATTTTTGCTCTTTATTCTGGTAAAACTTTAATGAGTATATTTTTCTTTGTGTGATTCGCCTTTTAGGCCTTGTTTGTGTCAGAGTTGTCTTCTGGTATGTCTGTGTGTTTCTCCTTGTCTTGCCAACAAAAGCTCTTTAGCGCTTTCTCCAGCTACCCTCAAAAGATACCCACAAGTACACTGCCTGCCTCATTACCAAGAATATGTGTGTATGGGTGTGAGTGTGTGTGCGTGTGTGTTTGTGTGCGTGTATGTGTGTGTGTGTGTGTGTGTGTGTGTGTGTGTGTGTGTGTGTGTCAGTGTGTCCGTGTGTCCGTGTCAAAAGCCTTGTCATTGTTTAAGCAT
>JAUZSV010396207.1:0-11132 GCA_034780495.1 Parotocinclus cesarpintoi | reverse complement strand
AGTAATAATACTGTAAAAAACAAGTTCTTACTAAATTCCAGTCAACGTTTGAAGAACTTATCCAGTGTGATCTGATCTGCTTTTGCAGTGGCTAAGTGGCGACTTGTGGCTTTTTTTGTAGTAAATGGAAATGTGAGGCAAAGACCTGTAGGTGGCAGTAGAGAGCTGGGGAGAAAATTGGGAGTTTTCGGGTAGTGATGCCAGAGAGGAAGAGTTTCTTCACGGATATTACATACTGTACACGTTCTTTGGTCCAATTAAGCAGAATTTTGGTCTAAATAAGGGAATAACATTACACGTATATAATAGGATTTGTTTATTTTAGGATTTAGTCCGAATAAGCGACTGGTCCCATTAACCGGATTCGACTGTATATGTTTAAAGTAGCGACTGCTAAAATTATTTCTAAATAACTTTTGGAAAAAGTATATTTGAGCCTTGATTTTTTTTTGTCTTTTTCACATGTTTTTTTAGAATGTAACTTAAAAGTAATGAGTAATAAGATTACATTTTCAAAAAGTAACCTGTAATGGCATTCAATTTGAGTCTGAATTGATTACTTTTTTAATGTAACTGGTCCAACCCTGCTTACCAGATTTATAATCAGATTATTTTTGTTTGTACTTTTGATTATTTAATCAAGTGCAAACACGTATATTTCTTTGTTTAATAATTAACAGAAAGCAAGTGAATGTTATGTACTGTAAGAAGAATGCTGCTGTGAGATATCGTGCCATGTCTGTGAGGTTTGCTCTTACAGTTCAGATTCTGCAGAAGCTTTTCACAGTAAAGAAGAAAAACATCTCTCAGCCTCACATTTGGTGTGGTGAGTACACACAGTCTCCTCTGTGGGATGCCAGGTGTTCCTGTGCTTGACCTGCTTTGCGTTTGGTCCAGGAGATAGTGTCCCAACTCGGATTAACAGTTTAGGGATGATAACCCTCTACATTTCTCTTACTTGTAGATTCACGGATTGTTTTCCTGAGCTGTGTTTTGACTTTGCTTGATAAGCTGAGTGTTGTGTATATTTAGTTGTTAAGCAGTGCTGATCTGAGGAAGCTCTGATTTATTCTCCCTTATAGACACAGGCAGTCTAAAAAACAGCTGATTAAGGAATAGCTTTTGGATACTGAAGTGTCTTGTAGTATCTGATACTACCAATACAGCCTTCTCATACAGTAAGTGCAACCAGAGGCTCGATGTTATTTGCTCTATGTTTATACTTTGTGTAAAACAGTCTACAGCTGCAGTCACACAAAATGTTCATGCAGGCCTTGTGAAAGCTGGAGAGTCATGCTTCATTGGCCCCCGGTTTCAATCCCAGTGTGGAGAGTGACCTGGGACCTTTTTGTGTGGAGTCTGCATGTTCTCCCCGTGTCTGCGTGGGTTTACTTGGGGTGCTCCAGTTTCCTCCCACAGTCCAAAGACAGGTGTCTCTAAAGTGGCCCTTAGTGTGTGATTGTGTGTGTGACTGAGTGTAGGCCTTACGATGGCTTGCCACCCTGTCTAGGGTTGTTCCTGCCCTTGCGCCCAGAGTTGTCGGATGGGCACCGGCTGGTCCTTGACCCCGTATGGATGAAGCGGATGAATCGGACTTTACCATTGATCCACAAATACCCGTCCAGCAGGAATTGGGCGTGTTCTGAATGAAACGATCCTGCAGGGGCAGATGAGGAAGTCGGCAGTGCGGGCCGAGTGGAATCAGCCGTTGGACTAATGAGCAGTGTTAAGTTAGGCCAAGCTATGGGACGTTTGGTATGCATTAAACTCCTCGGTTTATGATACAGTCAACTCGAAATGCATTCGAACGACTTAAATCGGCCATGAATTCTTATCGTTGTGGCCATCTTCTGCTTTCTGTCATTCAGGCGTGAATTGGATCAATATAAGATTTAGAGTTTGTTGTAAACTCTTAAGTCCTTTAGACGTTCGGACGATCGGCGGTCGACCTGATGGACGTTAAAGGCTGCATACCTGTACGATTTGTTTTTGCTTTGACACTAAGCAGACTAAAGAACCCAAAGCGATGTGAAGCAGAGGTTGATTTGGACGCTCTATAGGTTACAGAGGTCCCGGTCCAGGAGTCGTGACCCTGTGGCGCCTTATCCGACCACGTCCCCCTCGCTCTGAGCTGCTGTGGGCCTGGAAAACGTCATTGCAAGCCACGGGAGCCTTGAATGAAAGGAAGCTTTAAGACGCTTTAATAAGTTCATCTGACATTTCGTTGAATGAATAATGCACGCGGATTCCTTTTCCAGGCATGGATCCCGTCCATACAGCTCATGCTGCTTGGCGTGTCCGCGCTCCGTTTTGGGCTGGTTCAGATCGGACGTAATCTTGGTGCTTCTCCAAGGCGAACGGTTCGAGCCGGGAGGAGGTGCAGCCCTAACATCTCCTGGGTGGAATCGGACGGCTCGTCTCTGGTGACATAAGCGCAGTGCGATCGCACCTGCGATCTCGGGGTCGCGCCGCTCGAAAGGGAACTCCCAGTATTAGCGCTAATTACTCAGACGGCGGCGCGACGTGACTTCAGCCGTCCTCCGCTTACGATGCTTACTGGAAATGAATCCCATGATGGCTTGATGATGCTGTGCCACTAACAATATTTCCTCTTTTTCCGTTCCACCGTCCTGCACGGACGGTTTAGCGCACACACTGCACTAATATCAGAGGGCTATCAGCCAACTTTTGTTATGTAAATGACTGACAGAGGGGCTGCAGAGACTAGGGGCGTTGTTGTGAGGCTGTGTGCGTTGTTGGATATTCCTAGAAATGAAGTAGTGTAATGAATAAACAGTAGTATAAGGGGACGTGTGTGGGTGTGGGTGTGGGGGGGGTGTTTCACCGTAAACAGAAAAAAGGCCTGTAATGTCATTTATCAATTCATTCATTCATTATCTTCTGCTTAATCCACACGGGGTCGCGGCAATCCGTCGTAGTGCGCACGCACAAAGTCACAAACTAAAGGGGCCCCTCTTAGATTTGCCAATTTACCTAACACATATGCCTTTGGACTGTGGGTCGCGGCCCAGCCGGTGCCCACCCAGCAACTCTGGGCGCAAGGACAGGAGCAACCCAAGACGGGGCACCAATCCATCATAGGACACACACACACACAGATACACACACTAAGGGCTACTTTAGAGACACCGATTAACCTGTCACGCATGTCTTTGGACTGTGAGAGGAAACCAGAGTACCCGGAGTACACCCACACAGACACGGGGAGGACATGCAGACTCCACCCTGGGATCGAACCCGGGACCTTCTCGCCGTAGGGCGGCGCTGCCACCCCCATTCCTCATTGGGCAAACAGAAATCCTTTTGATGTGCCCGTGTTAATCTTTGTCTGTTTTTTTTTTTTATTTTGTTTTCTCAGGGCAGCAGCCTTGCACAGGAGAAATTCGGGAAAAGTCTTTCACTGACCCACAGGAACAAAGTTTTGCCCCGGTCCTTTATCCTGTGGGACGAGCTGAAGAGCATGGACTTTAGAATCTGCTCAATCTGGCGATTATGGACTTGTGGTCCCACGTACTGACTCGTTTGTACCCTGGGACGACCTGGACCCGAAACCTGGAATGACACGGGGGAGAACATGCTAAACTCAAAACAGACCGTAACAAGAGATAAGGATCGGACCTGGATCTCCGGAGCTTCCTGGGAACCAGGGGACACATATGAAGGTACAGATATTTCTTAATTTATGCAGGTTTTATGTATTTAAATTCGTAATTTCTTTTAGAGTAGGTAGGCACCTCTGTTATGGATTTGCCGGATTTGTCCCAGCGTGCCCCCGTTTTCGTAAATCGGGGGGGGGGTGTGTTATGGGAGGGTTTTGTAGCAATGGCGACAGGTAAAGCAGTCGTGCATGATCGAGCGAAAACCTTTTCACATTTCAGATCTCTGAACGTCTCGGCCTTTAGTCCCCCCACGCCGTCACCGGTTGCTGAACGACCACCTGGACGCTCTGCACGCAGGGCTGAAGGGATCCGGGACGTTTCACGTGTCGTCAGCGTCGGGTCGACACTTCCAGCCAAGCACGGTAAGGCCGGTCAGAGAACACACACGTCGGCCGTAACGCACATCTGTCCTAATTAGGGCTGACAAGAACACGCTGATATAATCAAATCATTTGTCGTCCCACGGTGCCTTAACGGGGGAATCATCTGAGGAGCTCCCGCTCTCCAAATCAGGCTCTAATAACGGCGCAGCTGTTGTTTTAAACCCTGCGGCGCGTCGTCTCTGTCTCACCAACGATCAGTATAAACAGCGCATGGAAACTGGAGTTGAAATTAAACAATGTGGAAACGAGAAAAAAAGCAGTGAAACCACATTTAAAGCCCTTTTAGATAGTCAAGTTTAACCAGGTAATTACATACAGCCGTACCTCCGTTCTCAACCACCTCAGTACCCAACACACTCTCCTTAGACTGTTGTGACGTAATTTTTTAACGTACTGGGGTTGAAATCCCACCTCTGCCACTGTTGGGTCCCTGAGCAAGGCCCTTAACCCACAATTGCTTGGATTGTAAGACGGTCTGGATAATGGCGTCTGCTAAATGACATAAATGTTTCAGGCGAAACGCGAGTCACGATTCAATACTCAGTGATTCAGATTCACAAGAGCTCTCATTCCGTGTAGATTCTCTGGTTTTTTTTTTGTATTTTATTTATTTACACACCGTATTCTTAGTCCTAAGAAGTCCTCACAGATACTAAAATGGTTCATAAGAACAGCTAAACGAAAGGAAAACTTTGAGTTAGAAGCTCCCAGGCTGCAGTTAGTGAGTTTGGGGAGTTCATCGGTAGAGTAAGTGTTTTGCTTTTCCCTTTTTTGAGATTTGGTTTATGTTTTGCAATTTAAAGCCACAAAAGATATTGTTTTGTATGTTTGTAGATTAAGGGAAAAAATAATCAGATCAGATTTATTTATCTCTTTTAAAAAAAATGTTTTTTAAAAAATATTTAAACATTTACAGCATTTATCAGACACTCTTATCCAGAGCGACTTACAACACTCTTATAATACACTCTTACAGTCCAAGCAATTGTGAGGTTAAGGGCCTTGCTCAGGGACCCCAACAGTGGCAGCCTTAAAGAGGTGGGGTTCGAACCCTGAACCTTCTGGTCCATAGTCTAGCATCTTATCCACTAGGCTACCACAGTCCACAGGGTTCATGCGTACGTGCATAAGTAGGAACTACGTTGCGGTCCGTGCCGTCTTAACCTAAATATACCTAGAAGAGCCGATTAGCCGGTCATTTTACCGCTGTGACGTCCTGGCTTAATTGACCTACTTTACATCTTTAAGTGTCATTTTTATTGTCTTGCCTGTTGGAAATGTGTACTTCATTTGTACTTTTGTATAAGCGGACTCATTCCCTTTTGGCTGTGTGCAGCCGGCGAGATGTGTTTATATTTTGGTTCTACACTGTTTGATGTTTAAGGTGTTCCTGTAACTGAAGAACCACGGTGTTGTGTACAGTCCTTATGCGATTGTGGTAAATCTTGGGATGCCGTGTAGATGGTAGCGTTCCACTGGTACCGTTCGGTCGTCGTCCATTTCGGGAAACGACCTAGTCTCCCTGTTTGTGGTGCGGACCTGTGATATATCTAGACCCAAGCTTTGAAATAAGTTCTACCTAACTTTATTCCTCAGGAAAAACAAGTGAAACTTTTGCTCCCTATTTTTCGGTGAAATTTAATTTCATACCATCAGCAGCTACAGTCAGAGCGTCAGACCACCTTCAGTCGCCGCCACTGCACTCCAGGGCGTCCTGCTGGGGTTACCCAGGTTCTGAATTTCAGCTTGACCGAAGGTTTCGTTCAAATCGAGCTCAAGGCTTGAAATACAGGAACGACTAAGACACTTTTGGAATGGGCGAACAAATCCAGCCACCTCTTGATTTCAGTTCCTTTTTAAGCGGCGTGGGCAGTGATTTACGGCACCGGCAGCGCTTTGTTTGGAGTTCTAGTCAGCTAAAACCGTGGTGGAAGGTTACTAATGGTTGCCAAAGAAGTGAAGGAGCTAAAGAAACGGGCTTGATCTAGGGTTAAAGTCTTAATTAAAATAACACAAAACATGCTTTAGAGAGTCGGTCCGACAGATCAGGGTGCATTCCGGACGCCGGAGCTGGATCGTCCGGTCCGGGTGTCCGTTACGCCCGGAGACGCAGCTCCAAAACTCATCTGTAAAATGAATGTGTATTACTATTACTAATGGACGAGGCCTCAGAACCCGTTCCAGTTTTGCTCGGTGCTGTTCTGCGGGGCGTGGCTTTCTCACACTCGCTCAAATCCAAATGAACATCTGTTCCTCCTGGAAACTCGGGCAAACCCACAGAGCCAAATGGCTGGAGAGCAGGTTGGAGAGCGGGACGCTTGTACTGGGACCGTAGTGTAAACCGCGTATTCATGCATTTATGTGGCGTATAAACAACTTATACGGGCCACGGCCTTATAAGGAAGGCGAGAGGAACGCGGCAGTGAGTCACGAGCTCTTATTTTGTTTTGTCCTCTGAGTCACTGGTGTTAGAAAAGATGATAGTCGACAATATTAAGCTATCGTTTGGAAAATATATTTTGTGTTTACAGCTAGAGCGGTAGGTCTGTGAATCCATTTTTAAGCGATCCAGTCCATAAGAGCAGCTGGCCAAAATCGGAAAAAGGATTGGACTCCTGGAATTTGTTCATCATACTTGGATTTTATTTGTGTTTATTGACGTCGCGTTAACTTCGAACCTAAGTAGGAACTACTAGGAACTACCAGTATGTAAAAGTTCGTACTCTCCTTAAAAGTTTGGAAGGGTTCAAAGCTGTTTCCTGACGTGGACCCATTCCCTCGTGATTGTGTGCAGCCAGCGAGCTTTGTTCACATGCAGATTTTGGGTCATCGGCGTGTCCGCTCGTTGGCGTGTGCCTTCCCGCTGAAGAACCACGGTGCTTTGTGTTTCCTGTAGAACAGTTCAATGTAGACCATGTGCACCCCTCAACCAAAAATCCACAGTCACTTAAAAACGTGGTATGAAACCGTGGAAGCCCTTACATACTCCCCTTTATGACGGCTTGTGTTTAAAAACTCCTAATACTAAACTTTGTTGCACCAGGTCTCTTTGTTGGGCGTATTTTTGGCTTTAGTTGCCACTCCTGAAATTCTGAAGCAAAATATGCAAAAGTGAGCGAGAGTTTGGTGGTAGAAAAACAAAACAAACCCAAAGTCCCCCGTTAGTGTGTAATTAGCAGGTTAAAGACACTACGGTTAGTCGATATAGTTTGGGACTAGGGGTGGCTCGATACCATTTTTTTAATGCTCGATACCGATTACCGATATTGATATTGATATTTATTGGCCGATACCTCTTGGAACACACAGTTGGTTTTTTTTAGAGGGAAAAAAGAATCGGATTTACATTACGGGAGCCTAAAAGGTTTGTCCCGTTCACCGGCCTGTTTCACCGAGCTTAACGCGGTAGGTAAATGGCACGTACGGAGTTAATACTTGACAGTCTTGTACAGTCTGCTGATCCTCGTTCCAAAACCTCCCCCAGGCCGACCCCTCGTTCCCTGCTAGTCAGGGGGCCGACTTGGAGAAAGGACAGAGCTCTTAAACGGAGGCTTTCTCAGAACTACCACACTTCACTTAAAGAGGGAAGATCCTTCCTCCACTTAACACGGCCGCCGTTCCTAAAGAGCGCAAAGGAGACTTAAAGTGATGTCCCACCAAGCCAACCCCCCCCCCCCCACCCCCGGCTATAACAACACTGCATTCCCTGTTAATCAGGGGCAGAAAAGGAGAAAAAGCTAAAGGCTTTGTCACGGCTCTGAATTGCCGACTTTTCTCCGAACTGCGGGCAATGGAGGAGAATTTTCTTTTGTTTCCCACAGCTAACAATAACGGACTGGACTTTTTTTCTTCGATTGTTCAGATTGCAACTGTGCAACTTGACATGAGTGGACGCTGTAGTCCTGGACGAGGACCGTCATCACGCTGAGCTTCTCCGTTCTTATTTAGTGTTGTTTTAAGAAAAAAAAAATCCTCAATCTGTACACTTGTGAGGAAGCTTTGCGGGATTGGTGGTTGGTAAAGGTGGTCAGCCAGTCCGTCTCCCTTAACCGATTCTGTGCCGATCACGCTTCAACATGCAAAGAGAAACGTGTTTACGGAGCTATAAACACGACTCAGGTGCTTGCTGATTCGCTTATGAGCAAGTGTTCCATTTGGCCGACTTCGAGTGTCGCTCGGCCAACGATCTTTGTTTTGTATTGCGCAATAATAATGATCTAGCTAAATATAGCGTTGCCCTGCCGAATATGTGCGATTTGACTAAACTAGAAAGGCGACCAAAACTGAAGAGGTTAAAGATAAAGCTGGAGAGAGAGCGCAGAACCACTGGCTTTAGCAAGGAAGAAGCTTCCATTAAAAGAAAAGTTTAACAGCGACGCTTCAGAAAATCAGAAATCAGCCGATGTTTTAAAAGGAAAAGAAATTGGCCTTGTCTCTTGTACAGTCTAGTTTCCCTTCCGATTTTAAACCCTCGAAGTTAGGGCATGATCGTAACATACAAAGAAAATGGCAAAAAACGTAAGTAACAGTACTGTTGTGTACCGGTATTGACTAGATAACCAAAATTTTCCCTTTTCCCTTTGGTTCATTTAATGCCTCCATGCCCATGATTTTGTGTTAACATGTTCACTGAAAAGCTGGAAAGACACATTTTCTGAGTGAGAAACTGCCTCTTAAGTGACAGTGCAGCATAGTTCAGAAGGGAAGCAGGGAAATTAGACATGGAAATGAGAAAACACCCATCCCTGCCTAATCGATTTCAGGCAGCACTGGGGACAAGGTGGAAGTCACGTCACACATGACAGGGCATGTCCTCGCTACTACGGGGTCACTTCAGTTGACCCAAGGCAAGTCTTTGCAATGCTGGATGAGCCAAACCAAAGCCGTGGACACGGCACATTTATTCACGGCCGTCCCAAATTTCGCCACAGCGTTTCCGACAGATCCACGACTGGGCACGGTCAGTTCGGGGTGCAAAGATCTCCGTTCTTTTCAAAAAGCAGAGGGAAAACGTTCGGGCCAACGCCGAGATTTGGGACGGTAGACCAAGTGCGCGGCGCTTAATCAAGTCCAGTGCTGGCGTTCTCTGTTGTAGCGAGGTTAGGAAACCCCAGTTGGAGAGCGAGCCTTGTTTATCTGTGAACAAGGACCATGTTTGCTCGAGCGCAAGCGTCTGGACGCACTTCAGAGAGTTTGACGGATTTGAGCAAAGCAAGCAAACCCGCGGTTCCTCCCTGGTTTCACCACGCAGAAGGAACAGCATTCTCGCTTTGTTCTGCTCCGCTCGCTCCCTCAGGCCCGATCCATACCGAAACGGCGTTCCGCACCGCTGAGCCCCGCTTTCTTTTTGGAGCGCTTGCAAATGTTTTTCTCGCGCCCGAGTGTGGACGGAGCCTTCGAGCCCAGATGCAGGCGGCGCCGCTCCGTGAAACTGACTCTCGAGGAGTTCGGGCGCATTTATTTTCACAAGGCTTCCGGCCCGCTTCCTGCGGCTCCGGGGTCCATCTGGTGCCTTTAAAAACAAGTTCCCGCCTCCTCACCCCCTAAAGAGATCCGACTGGCTGCACCCTGAAGCCCTGCTAAACTCTGCCCTGTAACTACAACACCTGCGTTGTTGAGTTTTGATAAAAACTTTCGGGTGTTCCTTTACCCACCAAAAACGCTGTTGGACGATTTTTGGGCCCCCTTCTGAAAGTGTCGAATTTCCCCATCGACGGCTGTTCACTTTAACGACCGAGGTCTTTATAGCTAAAATAAATTATAACGGGAAATAAAAGTCTATCTTTTAACGCCTGCTCAGGTCACGAGCCGAGGCGGGAGTTTAAGGGCAGAAGTTCGGACTAGAATTGGACTGCTCCGGCTCAGCTGACGTGTCTAAAGCCTTTTTTCTTGTTACTTTGCGTTACTCTGGTGGTGTTAATGTTTGTGAGTCTATGTACCCGTCTTATTGTAAGTAGTACGCCTTTGTTTGCCCCTCCCCTATACCTGTATGTTCTCTCTAACCTAGAATTATAGGTACTGCCTGTTAGAGGGCTGGGGATAGCCGTGGTTAATCGTTTTTGTTTTTCACTTTCAGTCCATTACTCACTAAGATAAACAAGATATATTTATTTCTAGTTTATTATGTGTGTTGCTGTAGCAACACATATATTGTTATCCGATTTTTTATTATTCCACCAATTTTCGATCAGTATCTCCTCCTAGAGCTTTCGACATATCGACACGGGACAAACGCCGAAACGTCCGGGATGTTCAGGACAAGTGCGCTTGTTCACAGCTAAGAGAAATCTCGAACCGTGCACCCGGTGCCCCCGATTTTCTGGCGCAAAAAGCACATAGACAATGAATAGGGCTGTCAGACGTGGATCCAGGATCCAGACGTGGTTGTGTCTTGAGCACGATGTTATGGAACCTTCAGGATGTTTTCTTTACTCCATCCCATAATCATCACCAGTTTCGACTCGGACCAGCTGCTGCGTGTCTGTATTTTCACTGACCTTAAATTTTCACTTGTGACGAGAAGTAGAACAACTGTCCATCGCTGGCAGAGATCATACACACACACACACACACACACACACACACAAATGCGTATATATTCCTTTGACAGATGTGTTTATTTAAAATGACTTATGAGTGAACTGAGAAGTTGAGCTACCAGAACAGCTTCCTCCGGTTTCTTTGCACAGGGATTAATAAATATACAGTGCGATAAACGAGCCAAAAATCAAACATACACACAGAGTTCCTCTCACTCTGAACGTAATCTGTCACTCAATAAGCCTGGGATTTGCTTCTGAAACCTTCTGTAGCTAACGCATGGAAATTATTAAGCCTATAAACTAATGTAGCTAGCTGGTACGAGGGGTGGCCTTCACATATTACATTATTCTATTTTCTTTTTTAATTCATTATTTAACCGCAACTTTTTCGGTCAGTTGTTTCTTCAGGCTTATAAAACGTATGTTAGTGATAAAACTCTGCATATACATGTCGATTCCGGTTAATAGGACCACCTGTTAATGGGACCAGCCGCTTATTCGGACCAAATCCTAAAGTACAGAAACAA
>JAUZSV010395988.1:0-11134 GCA_034780495.1 Parotocinclus cesarpintoi | reverse complement strand
TTTGGTTATAAATTTGCTTTGTTGTATTTGTAATTTGGTAAAAAAAAATAATAAAAAATATAATTACAAAATGTCCTTTAGTTTTAGACTAGTTTTTGTTGACTAATTATCATAAGAATATAGTCGACTAAATCTACAGTCAATTCATTCGACTAAAATATAAAGGGTATAAAATGTGAATACTTTCTCTTCAGTTCCCACGAATTATTAAAGTCATTATAGACACTTACACAAAATGAAAAATGTATTAACCAATTATGGAATATTATTAATTATATTTGAAATACCAATCTCTTTAAACAAACATCTTTATTTACCCGACTTTGCATATTGAGCAGAACAATAAAATATTGATTATGAATAGGTTTGCTATGCCTGAGAAATAAATGCATTGTTCATAATAAATTACATTACATAATACATTCTATATCTGAATACAATAAAAGCAGCAGTGCCATTAGTGCAAAAATAAGCACCAAACATATAACTTATTATATACCTATTATTTATAACTAAATTTAGTATTTACAGGTTAATTATTTCACAACCTCAAAGGAGAAATGTGCCCATAAATCGACTCTGTGTCAATTAAGTGTCAATTAATTTCGTTATAGTTTTAATCGTTGTAAGTAGTTTAGTTATCGTTTAGTTTTCGTCATGAAGAAAATGAAATGAAATTAATTAATTAATTAATGAAATTAACACTGATTAATTTAGTCTACTGGTGCAATTTTAGACACCCCCTGAGGCTCGGCTGTGATCGTCCCAGTAATAAGACGTGCTGAAGACGTTCTCCTTGGTTACACTTTATTTTCAGTTATTTCATGCATTTATATTCCAATCATTTTATGTATTTATTGACTATTATTGTTTTTTTTATTCAGGATTTTAATAATCATTAATTACATATGACTATAAGTTTAAACAGCAATCATTTGGGGGGGGGTTTGGAACGGTTTAATTTAATTTACTTGACTTCTTATGATCTTTGAACAAGTCAGAGTAAACGACCTTCTGGAACCAATTATGTTTGAATCTAAAGTTTTTAAGCTATCGGTCTAACTAAGAAAGCACTCTAAAGCACTCCTTAAGCAGTCCTAAGATGACCTGTGCTACCGTTTTCTCATTACTGCTTGTTACTGGGGTAAACTGTTGTGGGGAAACAACGAATAAAGTCTAGAACAGAATCAAATGTCTAATATAAAACAAAAATGGCCATGACCTTGTGGTTTTTTTTTTTTATTTAAATGTTTTTAAAAAGATTAGTTGTTAATCTGGCACAGTCCACCAGGCTCATGTTCCAGTCCAGCAGACAGGTGTAAGACTGGTCACAAGTCCAATCCCAACATGGCATAAGAGGATGTGACTGCCTGTGTTCCTGTGTCTGGGTCTCTGTGTGTGCTTGTCTGCCTGTCTGCCTGTCTGCCTGTCTGCCTGTCTGCCTGTCTGCCTGTCTGCGTGCATGTGTTTGTGTGCCTGCCTGTCTGACTTTCTGTCTGAGCATTTGTGTGTGTGTGCCTGCATGTCTGCCTGTCTGCGTGTGCCTGCCTGTCTGTCTGCGTGTGCCTGCCTGTCTGTCTGCGTGTGCGTCTGTCTGTGTGCCTGTGTGCCTGTCTCTGTCTGTGTGCCTGTGTGCCTGTCTCTGTCTGTGTGCCTGTCTCTGTCTGTGTGCCTGTCTCTGTCTGTCTGTGTCTCTGTGCCTGTCTCTGCCTGTTTGTCTATGTCTGTGCCTGCCTGCGTCTGTGCCTGTTTGCGTCTGCCTGGCTGTCTGCCTGGCTGTATTGCCAACCAAAATGTTTGGAGCATGTTTTATTTATTTTACTCTGACCAATCTTAAACATGGGTATCATTAATTGAGCTGAATGTAATAACGGTGAAAGCCCTGCCATAGCTTAATACAAACAACAGTTATCAGAGGAATTAAATCTAAATAAGTGACCCATGCTGACAAAGGGATGATGTTGTGATGATAGTTTGACTTGGCACTAGAGCAGAACATTTTAAGTGGTGGAAGAAGCTTTCCAAGTTTAAAACATGGAAATCTGTTCAAAATATCATAGTGCTGCTTTCAAGTGAACCCCCATTCTGGAAGGAAACATTTGTACCCACATTTGGTACACGTTTGTCACTCTGCTTTTCTAACCACGGTGTTTGGTTCTTGTAGAAGACTTGAGTAGAAAATGGACCAGAACAGTACCAAAGGAACAACATTGTAACCTGCTGTAGTTTGTGACGAGGAGATTCACTTGACATAACCCCAAAGTGATTCTGAAGACCACCCTTATAGTATATTAAAGTATTCCTGTGACTGTGGCTTAAATACCAAATATGTGGTTTTCTTAGCACATACCAAAAACACAAACTGCCTGATTTGCAGAGATTATGGCATGAGTTTTATTTTTAACTTCCATTACATCAGTGTTCTGGATGACATAAAATGCAGAAGGAAAGGTATTTTTCTGTAATGCAATCCGTATGCAGAATGGAAAAGTGTTTCCTTGTCTTTCCCATTCTAGAGTAAAAATGGTAATGATCCTAGCAGCTGATTCTGTTTCAAAGCTTAACCTTTCCTTCCCTCCCTCTCTCTTGCTAAATTCTGAATGCTGAACTTTCACAGGGTAATTGAATTGACTTTCCCTCGACGTTCCAGTCCATGCTGCGGTTGCTTAATGTAACATAATGTACCAGTGGTTGTTATACAGCCTAGGTTTTTACATTGTTATACCCTTGTATGTTATACCAATTTTATAGCGCTATTTGATCTCTGTAGACGTACTGATCCATTTCTACAGCATTACTATTTTTTGCCATTTTATGCGTGGTTTCTTTGTATATTTAAGGCCTGAGACAAAAGGCTTTCTCTAGCAGGCTTTGTGATGTATGTTAATGAGATGAACCCAGTGAAATTATCCCTTTCAACTTAATCAGTGTTCTTGGGCTCTGCAGATGTGGCTCAGTTAAAAAAAGCTGAGCAATTTTACAGAGACTGGAACAGAGACCCTCACAAATTAGCCTCACACGAGTGAAAGTTATTTGTTAAAAAACTGTGTAAAGAAACAGCAAAAATGTCATAACTGCAACACAGTCCTGTGCAGTGTATTTTAGTTCATTAGTTTCAGCCGTCTGTTTTTCTGATTCAGTGGTGTATTTTTAAATAATAGGAGATTAATCATTATCAAACTGGCAACAATTATCCAATTAAAGTGTTGTTATTACCAATGAGTCAGGTATTGGCAACCCAAGCTGTACAGCTGCTTGGGAAGTTTGCAGTCAAGTTTAAGTTCTTCCCAGTCGGGGCACTCCTCAGTTCTGACTGTCTCTGCATGTTTGAGAACACGTTGATGTCCAGAGGGAAAAGTATATATCGATACATACTGCCAGCCAAGATGCACTCATCGTATTTTTCACCGTAGTTTACGTTTTCAATGGAAGACAGGTCTGGACTGCAGGCAGGACAGTCTAGTACATGCACTCTTTTACAATGAAGCCACACTGTCGTAACACATGCAGAATGTGGCTTGGCATTGTCCTGCCCATGTAATGCCCATGTACCAACTCTTTTTGGAACACAATGCAGGCGAATTCGAAATTAGTGAATATTTGTAAGAAAACTATAAAGTTTATCCATTTCAACTTTAATTATCTTGTCTGTGCAGTGTATTTCATATTCTGTTTTTCTTTCTGTTTTACACAACGTCCAAACTTCACTGGAATTAGGTTTGTGTATCAGGAATAATTCAGGCAGTTCTGAAGGCAAACGGTGTACCTAATAAAGTGTCCGGTCAGCGTAAGTAAAAAGGCAGCTAATATTAACAAAGCCAGCCATGTACAACGTTTTCTTAGCTAGTGAGATCAGTAATGAATGACAAGTTTACAGGTGTTTGGAACAAGACGCCCTTATCCAAAGCGGCTTAAACCCAGACACAGTGTAAGCTTAAGGACCCAACCATGAAAGTCTGGCTTCTTCATAGTGTACTTAAATCTTTGTACCACCACAGTCCCACATACTTATGTTTAGCCTTCATTCAGAGCAACTTGCAACAGATACAGTCTTAAAGTCCAAGCATTTGTGGGTTAAGGATCTTGTTCTGACCAAACAGTGGCATCTTGGTGGGATTTGAACCCTTGAACTTCTGGTCCACAATCAGGACCACTTAACCACTTTTGCTTCACAGTTTCCCATGCTACAAATGACCTACATTAAGATAAAGTTATGGCTCTGTGTTATGAGTTCTATTTATTTAGGTTACATTTGCTGTATTGCGCTGTGGATTGTGCCTTTGATAACATGGCTGATACTGATTCTTATTCCCTTTTATTTATAGGCGTAGAAATGTTTAATAAAAAGAAAACCGCATTCGAGATGTGTGCATGTGGTTTGCTAAGGCATGCATGTTATTTTGAGGACATGCCCAGGGTTATAATTTGATTGTGGTCCGAGCTACAATCTTTCAAATGACACGTGTGGTTTGCGATCTGTCAGGTTATAAAAAGCTTTGTCTGTGCCACAGTAAGGTGGTCAGTGGTTACTGGTTAGTTATCTATAGTCAAGCTAAGTAAAAATTTGGATGGAAAATGTCTGCATGATTTAAAAGCTCACAACATAAAAGCTCGTCTTTTCATAACACCTATCTTCTCTTTTGTAGGTTTCGTCCATGGGGTGCCTGGAAGTCAGAATCGAAACCCTGTAGTCAACGGGATCCAATGTTTTCTGCTCTAACCAGGCTGGAAATTGGATTTGAACTGACCCTAGAGGGCTGGCTAATGGCACACTTTCTCCAGTTACCCCTTACAGCGTAGGAAGCCTTCTGCTCCCTTCTCTTTCTGCCTTTGTTTTTCTGGATGACATCATGGTACTCTCTAGTCCAAGCGTAACAACATCGGCAGACGTCAGCGCTGTAGTTCCGAAGTCCGAAGGGCGCCAGATCTTTTTATCAAACCTGGCTATGATGGAGGCAAGCCTGCTTTTGCGCATTTGATCTCTCCCCTCCATCCTCAACCCCTAAAGTGAACGGGGAACTATCTTGACCCATCATGCAGGGGAGGCCCAGGCTGGCCCAGCACCAGCAGCTAGGATGCCTATTACCCAAGAGAATGCATTAAGCCACTTGCCTCTGCTGGAGACCTGGCTGAGGGTGCATACCAGAGACCAGAATGAGCTGGGGAAGACGGCGGGCAGGACTACGCCGTGCCACGCTGCCATCCACAAGCTGGTGGAGTACATCCAGCTGAACTTTACAGATTGCGAGAGCCGTTCATGCAAAGAGGAAGCGGATGTAGAGGTTAAGGCGATCTGCATAAGGAAGGCTGATGGAGATGGCCCAGAGTTTGGTCTTAGCTTTGGGAACATTCCCATCTTTGGTGACCCAGAGGGCAAGAAGAAGGTGCGGCGCAGGCGCCGGAAGAGTGATAAGGGCCCCGTTTTGGATGTGGGGTGCATCTGGGTGACGGAGGTAAAGAAGATGAGCCCCGCAGCTCACTGTGGTGATATTAAGTTGCGGGACGAGCTGCTTTCACTCAATGGCCAGCTAATGGTTGGAGTGGACGTCACTGGAGCCAGGTAGGACATTAGGATTTATTCTTTATTTACACAGAGTGTGTTGACATGCACTTAATCTGAATTAATTCCTATTTAAACAATTTAGTCTTACTTATTAGCTCAGCCTCAATCAGATTATGAAGTATTATGTTTATTCTGGTTTCAATCTATTTGGTTGCAATATCTTCTTATTTTAAGGTACTTTGGGCTGTTTTTATCTAAACCTTCCTCAATGACTTACCAGTAATAGCTTGGCAGTGCTTTGGATTTGAACCCCCAACCTTCTGTCCAATAGTTCAGTTCCATAACCACTTATCCGCCACTAATCACATCACATTACAATACAATACCCCGACTCAGCGGTATTTTGACTTTAGGAGGGGAATCTGATAATTAACACAAGTACACGTTTAGCAAAAACCTTATTCTGAATACCAATTATTTTCATTGATGCAGGTTAAAAATGTCCCGCCACCAGCATCCTGTGAGGACTGATGACTAACAAACTGTGCAACAACAGATCTGCTGTCTCAGACTTTACACCTACAGGGAGGAGCAATATGATAGATGTGTGTTAGTGCACAGTTAGTAAACGTACAACTCCTGTAAAACTCCAGCAGCACTGTTGCGTTTGATCCAATCATACTAACAGACCTCCACCACATCAGTGTCAGTCTAGTGATGAGAACGAACCATCAGTAGCTGATCTATGCCAGTCCTGTGGGGGGTCCTGACCATTTAGAGAACAGAGTAAAGGAAACAAACAAAGTATGTAGAGAAACAGATGGACTAGAATCTGTAATTATAGAACTAGAAAGTGATCAGTGAGTGTATAGATCGGTGAGTGTACATGTAAGAATTTATCTTGGGAATTCATGGAGGTGCACATCTCCCCTTACATCACCCAGTGTTGACAGCTGTAAGGATGTATTAGTGTGCCACTAATGTCTGACTGTCTACTGGGAGTAGTCCATAGTTATGACTGACCATTTGCGATTCTAAGGGTTTCTGCCTTGTCTAACTAAATTTGTTAACAGTGTAAATCAGTCCAGTGATCAGACATTTGCTTGATGATGTGTTTGGGGTCAGCGTAACATTTTTCCTTGCACTTAGTAGCCAAAGAAATCTTTGGAAAAGTTCAGTGTGTGCATTTACAGTGCCAGAGTGTGAGAAATGAAAACGTTTTGATGAACCGCCACACTGAATGTGGATTCTATTAGTTGTCTAGACAGAAATATACCTTCATTAAAAAAAAACTTTGAACTGACCTGGACTCGGATGTAACTGCTTCTGAAATATGGTTTGACATTTCCAAAAATCGTTATTAAATGACATTTTTTACGGCAGACCTTTACTAAGCAAATCATTTGTACTATAATCTCTGCTGCCCGTTCTCATAAGGTAGAACCCGAGTCTCCCTCCGGTGTACCTGTGAAGTGGCTTAAACGCCTGGCAAATTTCTATTGTAATTAACAGTATCAAAACAACATTCCAGGAATAGTTTACCAGGCATTCCTTACAGATTGTTGGTAACTTTTGTCTAACTTTTCTGCTTTTGTGCATTCTTTTGTGATACACCGACCCGCCACAATACAAATACAAAACAAAACAAAACCAGTGCCAGCCAGACCAGTTTTCATACAATGACAAATAATACGGTACAAAACGTATACATTTATTCAATGCCTTAGAAATGTATACGTTAAGTAGTGTTTTATTTTTTTTCCTTTTTTTTTTTCACCTCCATCTTTCAGCACAATGTTCTGATTATTTATTTGTGGCAATCATGTTAGCATTCTAAAGGCATAAACGGAACTTGCTTTGATCAGTGCTGGAGAAGTAGTCTGTGTTAGTTTCAAATTTGTGTAATTGTGTGATGTATTTGAAACGAGGGCGATTTATTTTACGAATAGGAAGAGTAGAAGAGTTTTAAAATATTATAAATAGGCTAATACCATGACTTGGTTCCTCTCTTAATCCTTTTCTATATCTAATTCACATGTAAATGACAGAAAACTGGTATGTGTGAATCCTTACGACACCTACTGACAGAAAAGAAAACGTGGTAATATTATTGTTTTAGGCAAGTGTGTCAAGTTTTATAAAAGATACAAGCATAAGAATAGCTATATTGTGCACTGGTGCTAAACACCGGTGTTAAACACCTCATTCCTGTACATCATATCATATTTAATAGGCAGATCCTTAGCTTTGAGCACGAGCCGAGATTCTCTTGACACGTTTTTGAGTCCTCACTTTGTTCTCCCTTTGTGAATTAGCTGTGGTATTGTAGCGTAGCATAGGTCATAGATCTGCTTGTAATCCTTTTCTAGCCTCAGTTTTAAACTGGTTTTGCACTGTGGGATTTTAGAGGTCTTAAGAGATTATTACAAGTCACCCTGTATTGAAGGATTCCCAGAAAATCAGACTATACAATGCCATGTGGTCTCAGTTTCTGTCATATGATGGTTATAAGATTTTTATATAGAAAATATAAACCTGTGAATAAAATGACTGTATTCTGATTGTGTTTTCAAATAGGGAAAGGGCATAAAGAAACGTGATATGTCTAAACGGTGTTTATTTCTAATTACCTAGAACCTCCAGTCCAACTATTTGGTCCCACCATGATTTGTTTCTGAGACGGCCAAAAGTCGTTATTTTTAGAGCCATGGTTTCACAAACCAGATGTCCTTTAACAGTCCCACATGTTTTGTTTGCTTTGCTGCATTAGTAGCTGTATACAGTTTTGCGTTGCCCATTGCAGTCCTCCTGTTAGTGGCTTTTAGGTCATCATCAGTCCCAGTCACACTGTTGAGACCGAAATCCAAAATTTCTAAGAGTATCTTATAATCCAAGCAAGTGTGGGTTAAGGGCCTGGCTCAAGGGCCCAACAGCGTTGCAGAGGTATAGTGAGAACCCTGACCCTCCTGATCTGTAGTCCAGTACCTTAACTGCTAGGCTACCACAGTAAACAAAGGTTCTCAAACATAAAAAAACCCCCACACTGAATGGTAATGGTTATAATAGGCCGGTGCCAGATGCATGCTAACAGCCCCTATCTTTCATTAGCAATCGTTTCTCTATGCTGTCATTTATCATTCTTGGACAGAAAGAGATTCAGAATCAGCCGGTTATTTATTTAAAAAATTGGAATCAGCCAAGAATATTGCAAGCTGTGCCTCTCATATCATTCAAACGTAGATTGAAACGTAGATGAGTAGAAGGAACTATGGCATATAACCAACTAACAACTAAATTTGGTATTGTATTTGGATCACCCTGACATGTTAACATTTTATATTAAATCTATCAATAGTTTAAGATTTAATTTTTATATAAGACTAGAAGTACATTTCCTGCCTGTTCTTAGTTCTTGCTCATTTTCTGACCAATGACTTGATATTTTATTTTTTCACAAGGATTCACAGATGTCTTCCCTACAGCTGGTAAATACTGTCCTCTTGCCGGAAGATTATTATGGCCAAAGTTTAACGTAATACTCTGGGAACTATCGTGGAGATTTCTATCAGTCTGCTGTTTCCATTTATTTTAAGTCTTATCGGCTCTACAGTTCAGCAGTAAACAAACAGCAGCAATGAAATATCTTCTCCTGGACAGTTCCAGTTCCAAAATAGTCATCCTGCCCTATAGAGAGTAGTTCTCTTTTGAAAGCCCCTAACAGAATCGGAGGTGGTTTACTTCTTTTGGCCTGGTTTCCAGTGATCTGTTTGCTTGTTTCACTTTGGTAGCCATTTTGAAGGTGCTGTATTTTATTCAACACCCCTCAAAGACTTTTGGGGAGACCCTGAAATGCGGTATATGCTTAAAGAAATAAAGAATTTCATTATTTAATTACAGAACTTTGATGTCACATCTTTCTCTTGGATTATTGGCTGATTGCAAAATAGAAATTTGGTTACTGCCAGAGATGCCAGAGGCGTTCCCATCATCTGAACAAAAACCTGATCTGCTTCAGTTAGAAGATGATTCAATGCATGTAAACACAGCCAAAGTAACGTAAGAGCATGCTTGGTGTGCACCAAATTCCACAATCTCATCTCCTGCCCTTAAGATAAATAATACTTGGGAGATGCTGGGACACACAGAAACACACAAGTTCTTGGAGCTAGGAAACCTCCCAAATGTTTGAGCCTGAGCGCTTCTCTTAATGGGACTAATGGTACAGATCAGTACCCTTGGTTCCAGACAACCTGTGGTAATATGGAGGAAAGTCAAAAACCACTACTGGTTACTTCAAATAAAAAAAAAAATTGGTTTGTAGATCCCTTTTAAAGGATCTTTTTTTTTAAAGTAAAACTTTTTTCTTGGGTCACTTTGAACTCCTAAATACCAGTTAAGCATCATTTAAACACAACCTCACCATTTCTGAGTAGTTTTGCTCATCATGTCCACCTCTTTATATCCACTGTGTACCATTTTCTGATGGCTACTTCCAACATTATAGATCTGAAACGCTTGAGAGTCAGAGCGAATGCTCCCCTTTAATATATTGTACTGTGTCTTTCAGTGAGTAGTTTGCATATCCAAAACATTTGTCTCTTTAATCAGGCATTGTTTGTCTTGGTCAATCACATTATGAAGTTTTTTTTCCTGCTATAGCCCAACAAGGACTTGTCATGCACACACACCGGCAACACAATGTGGGATGGGAGGAGGTTACTGGGAGGGCTGGAAGGAACATAGTTATCCACAAGTGTGTTATTTTCTCTGGAGGACTGAAGTCGGCCGTTGCCAAAGATATCTGGGAGAGACACGACACAGCAGCCGAGTCTGGAAATCGACAAAAGCAGTAACGAAACCAGCATGACTGTTTTTAGTTACAGAAACAGCATTTCTCACATTTTGCATATTACATTAGACTATGATTTGTTTTCTGTGAGATGTAAAAGTACAAATAATTTGAAAGATGTGCTAGAGATGTTACTTTTGGCAGAACGGTGGACTGTCTGGAAGGTTTGATCATAGTCATTTCTTAAAGTCTGCAAGCATGAATGACAACTAAACGTTATGTATTTTTGGGAGATTGGTCAAAACGTGTTAATGGCACACGCTTTTTTTGTGTTTTTTAATATCGCCTTTCTGTTACTTTACATTGAGGGGCACTCCTATAAATATGTGCTATCTGAAACCTTACATTCTACCCACCACATACGAGATATACTGTTTAGTGTCCGCATTAGGTTCTGTAAAAAGGACGTTGACCAAAATGGATGTTGACCTGACGTACCATAGCAGTTTAGATATATTGCTTACAGTGCAACAGTAATATTAAATACAATATTAAAATATTTAATACATTACCGTACATTAGTTATTTTTATCTTTATATTTATTCATTCATTATGTTTCGCTTAATACACAGGGGGTCGCAGGCCACTCTGGGCACAAGGGCAGGAAAAACCCTAGGCAATCCAATCCATCGTAGGGCGCACACACAAAGTCACACACACATAGTCACACATTAAGGGTCACTTTTTAGAGACACCAGTTAACCTAACACACTTGTCTTTGGACTGTGGGAGGAAACCTGAATAAACCACACAGACATGGGGAGGACATGCAGACTCCAAG
>JAUZSV010395987.1:0-18889 GCA_034780495.1 Parotocinclus cesarpintoi | reverse complement strand
AATATGTTACATAGCACGTCCCGTCTTGCAACATAGGGCATGTTCGTTTAATCGGACCAGCCGGTTATTAGGACCAATTGTGTCCCGATGTGGTCCGATTAACCGGAATCGACTGTATTTCTATTCAGAAGTGTAACAGGTTGCAGAGCTGCTTTAAGATTTCTTATTGGCATTCTCACAAGCACAATGTCTCATGTCTTCAAAAAAGCCATAACCCAATCATGAGAGGCTATCACTGCTTCTGTGCCTATTTTCTATCTAGTAGTTTACTGATGCCTCTGAGGACCTCACTGATTAAAACGGTTTACATTGGATTTTGGATGGTCTGTTGGCTTTCAGTAGAAACCACTCAAGCAAAAAAGCACAAATCCTTCAAGCACTGATGCTTGAAGTTCGGGATAAACCAGCAAAATGCAGGATGTGATGCTCCCAGAACTGTATTCTTTAGCACCACTGATGAATAAATGAACAGACTCTGATTTTGTACTATATAACCATTCATGTGTTAATGTTCCTCCTTCGCTACAAGATGCACTGGAATCATATATGTTACACAGGACAGAACTGAGGACTGTGCTTCCCTATGCTATCCTATAAAAGCTCAAGACTTGATTGCCTAATTCTTAAACAGGTACAGTAACATCTGGTTAATATCAATCTGGTTTATTATGAATTCAAGCCGACTGAATGAACATTTTCACGAATGGGGGAAAACAGTGATGGTTAATCTTGATCATCCAGAGCTTGAATAGGCTGACCTCTGCCACAGAGTCAAACAAAAGCTCAGGACCAGTCATTATAAAACAGTTTTAGCAGATCATTTGGTCACAGTGACATTTTGAGATTCCTAGCCTTGCCTTGCATAAATCCTAGGAGATTATAGATGTCACTCTTTAAAGTGCAGCGCAACACATGGTTAAAATATATCCAAAGCATTTACACAAGGTCCCTGCTTGTATTTTCCGTTGTTATGGCAGTTTGGAAATGTTAAAATATCACCATTATATTGAAAACCAGTGCAGTCGCTAAAGGATATACTATGATGAGACACAGCTCTACCGGATTTGAAAAAAAAACAACTATTCTTACATTAGCTCTTCTACTTTTATGTCCCAGAGGATATTGTTGTTTTTTTACTCAGAATTTTTCTTACAAAATCCACCTTACTCGTTTAGATTAAAAAAAAAAACCTTTGTAATAATAATTTCATCGTACACGCACAACAGCCCAAGAAACTTCAACAACCACTGAATTTATTCACGTCAGACATTGACTACACCTCTAGTGGATCATCTGGTAAGATTTGCAGTTAATTTGCCAGTTATTTCATTTCAGTTCTAATGAAGGTGTACGAATTTTTGTGAAGACATTTATGCTGACAGAATTCCATAGACAGTGCCAGGTGGTGTGCTTTGAGATTTGTTATGACACATGTTGTGACACAGGGAGCTCACACTAAATACTTGCCACTGTATCTTATAGTTGCTTTTCCGATTTTATATTCAAATTTTTACATGCTGCTTGCAAATGTCCTGTATTTTCTGATTGCACTCTAATAAAGAGCCTGAGGTTTATTTAAATATGGTTATTATATCATTGCTAAAACAATGGTATATCTAATCTAATGGTGGGTTAACACCCTTGCACACTGCTGTATATAAGAAATACAGTCAGGTTATTGACAGCGGTCTTCTTATAGAAAGAACTTGTGGCCATCCTTTAAGTACTCATTAAATAATGTATTCTTTTTTATCTGTTAAATCTTATTTAGGCTTGCGAGAGGTCTGGAGCCAAAATGGTAACAATGGGTTTGAGGTGTAAACCAACACATGACAAAGTGATTGAGTGACAGAGAGCAATTCCCTGAAGGGCATGCACTTAAATTGCACTGATGTAAACCACTTGTACTGCTTTAGATTTCATATAAACTGACTTAGAGACATTGACAAGGCAGCGACTGAAAAAAAAATGAATGCAATTCATACACTCAGCATGTATTCAGAACATAAATACATTTTAGTAAATTTAAAGCCATTTGTATAACAACAATACTTCCATCTCTCTACTATATCTAGGAACAGGAAATAAACCAATAATTTATTGATCTCTTAGAACAATTCTGATTGATGTTTGTGCCCAAAGTGCTACAAATGTCACAGAATAATCGTTTAAATTACGAATGACATAATCTTATAAAATAACGGGAGTCTTGCAACAACATGCCAAGTCATACACATATCTCTGAGCAACAAGTGTCATCAGTAAAATTACAGTACTGCAAAACCATAGAATATACCAAGATATATTAATGCGCACATACACTCAAACGTGCTGAGGGTGTTTCCTGAACATTAAGAGGGTCTAGTTGCATTAAACTCTGCTTATGTTTGACATTAAAGGTGATTTGCAAGAAGCGTGAAGGTAGATCAAATCAGTGGATCCTGCATGCTAATCAATACTGTCTCCAGGAATCAGCCTAGGGGAGTCATGCTAGGAAGCAGCAAGCCTTACTGACAGTGTGACAGCATCGTCCCTCTAATGGGCTCAAGCATTCCCTTGTTTAGCATTGAGAAGCAGTGTTAAATCAGACCCATTATGTATTCAGCAAAGGTAGGATTGAATGAACAAATGACATTTCATGGCTGCATGGTCCTGCAATGTCACATTGGAGGAGTTGCCAATGAAGTCTCGTACAAAGAGTGCTCTTTAGATGCAGTCAGGATTGGCATATAATACAATTCTGAATGATACTGTGACAGTCCCAAGTTGCGCCCCAAGCAAATTCAGTGAAAACAGGTGTAATAATACATTCATTGATTAAGAACAGAGTCAGATTGCTTATGACACATTAGATTTATACTTTAGCAAGACCCGTTTAGCAAAGCATGCTTCAAACTGCCATTTCGTCTGTTTTTATTTATTTAAATCTACCTGTCTAAATTTTGCACATGCTGCAGAGATGGTTGTTATGATTATTTCTATACAGTTCAGCTAAATTTTGAAGGCAATGGAGCAAATACATTCCCTTTCTAATCGAATAAGATAAAAATAGCGGATATAACAGTAATAAAAATATTAATAATGTGAATATTGAGTTTCTTATTCTAAAGCACTATTGACCAAAGAGGGCAGAGCAGAATGTTAACAGAAAATAAATTAAAGACATGGGATTAAAGACACTAACCAAGTCATTACAGCCAACACTGCTCTCTCTCTACCTGACCTTAATACAATGCATAAATCTAGAATTAAAACCAAATCTCATGTAAAGCATCGATATATTAAAAAAAAACCTTTAAATTACCTTACCTTTAACACTAATATACTGTATTTATTCAAAAAGGTAATGCTTTACTTTGAGGGGCACTAACATCAAGAACTCAAAAAGAAGCAATTCGTTAGTAACACTTAACATCCATGTTCTGCTTCATTGTACTACATGAATTCATATATTGCTCCTGCATGAAGGCATACAAAACACATGCTCACTTTATGAATAGCCATGCTGATATATTATGTATTATGCATATGAATCAATAATTACTCACTCATGAAATGCTACATAAATTCATGTGATTGAGTGTTACCATAAAGATATATACTGACAGATTTAACATGCACAAATTGTTCCACATACAGTACACCACATAAAATGTTTAACACAATGCCATAACTGCATTATCTGTCATCAAGGTGGTAGAGTAGAGCAGTGGTTAGTGCTAAGACCTCACAGCTCATGACCTGGCCGCTGTCTGTGCAAGGTCTGCATGTTCTCCCTGTGCCTGCATGAGCTTTGGTTACTTTAGTTTCCACCCATTGCTGTAAACAGTTTCTGAGTCAAATCAAATTGATTTACAATTTACAATGGTGCATTGTCTCAAATGTGCTTTACAATATACGGCATTAGCTTAAAAGGTCAATCCCAAATTGATCAAGCCTAGGGCCACAGTGGAAAGGAAAAACTCACTGAATGTAGAACGAAGAAATCTTGGGAGGACCAAGGCTCAAAAGGGAACCTGTCCTCCTTTGGGAAGCATAAATGTAAACTTAAATAGTTATGTTTGTATTGGTAAAATTAAGTAAATAATAACAATTAAATGAAATAATGTAAAATATTTGAGATAATTGAGTCCTTGGATGCACATTGTCTCCTTTGGAGGATCTGGGTTCAAATGCCAGGCAGTGAAGTTCTGTTAATGCAGTTACAAAAGCCTGCGACATCCTGCCCTGTTATGACAGCCAAACTTCCCAGCTTGATATTTACCCATTTATGTAGACTGAACCCCTTGTCTGGTCTTGTCATCTCCATATAGGTCATGTTTCTATGTTTCCTGGCTCTTTGTTTCCTCTTCTAGATTGTCTTGTCTTGTTTGCTCATTAGCTTGTTACCCTTTGCCATGATTATTTTCAATTTATTATTTGTCCTCCCCTATATCGTGTTGCATTGCATGTCTCATTTAATTAATAAACTCATTCATCATTCTCTTTAGCCTAGTGCAATACACATTACACATGCATATGGTCTCAGTTATTATGGATTTCTTTTTTGTGAGTGATCAGAGGCCTTAGATACCTTTAAATAATTGCTAGGTATCAGAATATTACATATGTTAGCCAGTTGTTTTGACTACCAGTGTTGGTAGAAGACTAAAGCCAAATTCCATAGACTATATGGTATTGTCTAAAGCACTGAACATAGGCATAACAATTGCTGTAATTGACTAAAATAGTATGCATAATCAAATATTATGCATATTGATACATTTTGTTGTATTGGCTGTAAGCAATTCAATTTAAATTTGTTTTTAATGCACTTTTTACAATGGTGCATTGTCTCAAATCAGCTTTACAATATTGTATTACCTTAAAAGGCCAATCCCAAATTTAAGCACAGTTCTATTCTGTTCTATTATATCTATAACACAGTTTAGATCTCAGAAACAAATATTTTAAGCTGGCTGTTACTCCAGTATCCCAAAACCCAATCAAAGGGGTCTTTGAGAAGTGTTATATGACATGCTGCCTATCCAAGGAAATGGTTAATTATGTTATTAAGTTTTTTATTTTTGTACGAATCATTATCGTGAGTGTAAAAAAATGTGTGCTGAATTGTTACAATTGTCTTTATAATTGAGAAACAGTAGCACAGTATATTATATACAACATAATATATAGCCAAAAGTTTGTGAACACCTAGAAATTATATTAAAAAATTTGATCAAAAAAATTAGTATGGAGTTTGTCTCTCCTTTTTTATTACACCAGCCTTCACTCCAGGTGAACTACTTCTTGCACTTCTTGCATAATTTTAGAATTTTTTTAAATTTTTACAAAATTTAGAGTGGCACAGCTGTACCCCCATGCTTGAAAATCAGTTAAAGAGGGACAACTGTGCATTAAAATAAGCGTGTTAGACATTAAAAAACTTCTCAACAATCCAGCGTATATATATATTTTTCCCCTATACATAGCATCAGCAGCATGGATATGTTGGACAAAGAAATAATTCACATCCCTAGCGGGATGGCATGTAATGATTTCATTAAAGTTACTTAGAATGGTGCACAGCTTGTACAAAAAATGTTATATTTACAGAATTTTTCATTTAGTATTGTCAACCCAGTATTAACCATGGGGAACTGAACTCATGAAACGTGACTCTGCACATAAGGATTGTTTATTGTAAATCATTTCTTTATAATGGCAGGATGAAAAGTTGATCTACTCACTTGTTAACTGCATAGTTACGTTTTTAAACACAGTTGTAATGAATCAAACTCACAGCCAACTCTGTAAGAGTAACCTTGAAACTCTCTATGCCTGCTCACTTGTAACTGACAGTCTGACAGAAACAAAACAAATTGTATTTTGTTACAACCCATTGTGGTATTACTTCCTTTACCAATACCTTTAACCTTAGCTTCTGGTGGTGAAAAGTATCTCAAAACAAATTCCTTTTTCAAAAATAAATAAACAGAAAAGGTTGTGGAGTGATGTGAACCTTAACAATGCATAATTCAAAAAGAAATAGGATTTTCATGTGTTATTTTGTTGTTGTTTTTTAATTATGGTATTTAACAAACGTTCCTAATCTTTAATTAGTGAATACGTTCAGATTTTTTATCAGCACAGAGAATACCAAATATGAATAATATTTTATAAATAATATTATTAAACTGATTGGAATGATACACATTGCATTTAGAGAAATAGAAATATTTACACTTATGGTCCCAGACATTTGGCTTGAACTGTATGTCTTAATGCAATACAATATAGTATGTTTCAATAATAAAACGGGCACATCTTTAACATAATTCAACACATATAACAAATGCATTTTAATTAAATTGAACTTAAGAAATACTTAAATAAAATATATCTTCCACTGAAAATGATTGATTATTTGCAGCTTTTTTGAATACTTTTATGCTCATATGGATGTTATAAAGAAAAATAGATACCATCACAACTCTTTAAATTTAAGCAAAAAAAATGACAAACTATGTACATGTTGCTTATCTAAAAAAGCACAATTCTACAGTTTTTATTGCTGTTGATGAGTTCATAGCTTCTAGATTCTACACCACAAGGTAATTTAAACACTTGCTAATTAGTAATGTGGCTTCCTAATGGTAAACAAACAGAGCAACTTAAAGGATTAAAATGCTTCTCATTCCTTGGCTAGAATAAATATTTGCAGCTTGGATGTGTATAATTTTTGTGTGTATTTTGGTGATTTGGACAAAACTAGTTTAGTGGTAAACCACACACCCATGTTCTCTCATTCCACCCCTTTATACACTTAACAAAGTATTTTCGGTTAGATCCTGACGTTGGACTCTGCCTGGGTGAAGTATGTTGCATGTCCTATCCGTGTATATGTGGGTTTACTCCTGCTGCTCCACTTTTCTCCCACAGTTCGAAAACATGCATTATGTTAATTGTTCATGCTAAATTGTTCCGATATGAGTTTGTATGACTAGTTTTGATGTATCCTTGTGTCTGTTATTAAAATAGCTAGTTATGTTGCACATGACATTAAATAAAGCAGTCGAAAACCTGATAATAGGCAAGCTAGAGTACACACAGTAGTAGACCTCTCTATAATCAGTCTGCTTGTATTGTTACTCTCTTTTTTCTACAAATTATGATTTTATAGTGTTTTATAGCATATTACAATTTTACTTATTTACTTATTATCTGCTATAAATCAGACAATACTGAAATTGGTTAAAGTTGGTTGAAATGGTGCACTTTCATGCAGCCGCATTAGTGACTACTGTTTCCACATTATACTCAGGACACTATTCTGCGGTTTGGGATCTGCCCAACTAAAAATCAACCAGTCTCAAAGCAAAAGAGCATTCCTGGTTTTGTGACATAAAGTCAACATTGTGCCATCACAATGAAAACAAAATCTCAGAAATCTAGACAAGTAGACAAATAGACAGTCCAAGTGCAATTACTGACAAGTCAGACAGAGGTCAGTTTAAACAATCAGATTTCACCTGGAGCCAGTGCTACTGAGGCTCCACCTCTGAATCCGCTTCTGTAATCCTTGATCGGTTGGGTCCTCGAGCACATTAACCTTCAATTGCTTTGCTCAGTAATAAGTCACTCTGGATAACGGCATCCGCTAAATTTAGCAAATGATGCAAGCACAGTCTCTAGAGTTTATTCAGAATAGTGCAATAAACAAAAAACTTACTGTGGGCAGCAGTATGTGGAATGGAATGGATGGAATGCCATGTTGAAAAAGAGTTCAAATGAGAATGGCCAGACTTATTCAGGCTGAGCAAAATTCTACTATAATAACTAAATAACTATAATTTCTCTAAGACTGCAACGGAAGCTCAGTTTCCGCTAAAATGTCAAAAATTAACTGCTCAGATATGAACAGTTGTTAACATTTCTTTGACGTGCGTCAAAGCCAAAGATTTTAGAGAAATAGTTTTTTATACAGTATATAGTCTGTATATTTCACCTCAAAGGGACTGCATGGAACTTTTTTTTTGTTGCCTCAAAACTCAACTTTCATTGGATAAATGCCACGATTTTGTCCCGTCAACGGACACTCAGCATCTCTGGAGATGAATGGAGCTGTGGACTGTCCTTGGCTGGCCTGGACATTGAGCTTCAGCATTATGATTGGAGGATCAATCGTAAGCCTGAATCCTATTTTGCGTGACTGTTATTTTGAAATATACACCATCACTTAATCATTGGAAACTCTGTCCATCGCCGATTTTGCAAGTGAAGTCAAACGACCTTGATTCACTTTTAACATACTTTCAACAATTCTGTGTTTGAGTTGAACAACGTTTTGTTCGTTTCTGGATAGTGCAATGCCACAGCTGTACAAATTGTTATCATTAGTGGCACCAGTTGGAGCCACATCTGCAAGTGTAAAAAAGATTTACTCCTTTTTAAAAAGGCTTAAGTCTTACCTGGAACACAATGGGTCTAAGCAGCCTAGCTCTTCTGGCCATTGAGAGGATACTGGTCAAGTCTGTGGAAAAGACACCTACTTGGTATGATAGGGTCATGGACCATTTCAGTGACAAGTCCACCAGTTTTATGATTTAAGCTGACAATAAGCTTCCCATCTTTGAAAGACCAGCAGCTACCAGTGAAACAACTATGGTAAGCATAAAAGCATCTCAGTAGAGCACAATACACCTTTAGTCAGATGAGCTCCAGAAAAAATGCCATTTTCAGTATCTGCATTCTTAATAATGTGCTCAGTGATTGTAAGTAAGAATTGTAGCTTACGCTGACTTCTCAGCTTGGTTGGAGTCATTAATCGAGTAGAATCGATTCCTTGAAGTGAGTCGCATGCCTGTTATTAGTTTTAGTCATGTGCTGTCGTCACTCACTGATACATTGCCTGGCGCCTTCATGTCGCTGAGTATACATCAGCTTCTTATCTCAGCAGTGAGCCCTTTCTGAAAGAGGACATGAATCAAAAATAGTTCTTATTTATTAATGTTTTGGATTGTTTCTATTAGATGTGTATGAGTTTAATGAGATATGATGGTATATTTCATAAATAAATCATCTGGATTCTTTACCGGATTTATTCCTAAATAAATTATGTTCCACATGCATCCTCAGAGAGGTCATTTGTCAGTTGCACGAAGTTTACTTAACTGTATGCCACAGCATCAAACCTGTTCATCAGTCCAAATGAAAAAGAGCTATGATTGTATAAAACTGAACTAACGTTACATGAAAAGGTGCTGATTTTGGAGGACTGTTTGTCCCATGTCTGGGTCTGGAGTGTCTGGAGCGTCTCCTCCGCCTTTTCCATCGTACTCCCTCCTCCCTCCCTCCTTTCCTAAGCAGGAACATCCCGCACATTCGCCGCAAGTCCATCCAGCAACACTCACCCCTTTTTGTTTTGACAACATAGGTATTTTATTTAACAAATAATAAAGGGATAGAGAAAAGCAACACGGGGCAAGCAATGCAATCTTCTGATCATGCCTCATTGCGCGTGAGAGCGAAGCAGGATGAATTTGATCTCCCCCGGGCTCTTGGCGTACTTCTTCTACTTGGGATTGTACCAGCTGCTCTTCCAGGGTCTTATCGAGCCGGGCCACTCGCACCCGCAGCCGTGCCGCGTACTGGCGCAGGTCGGGCACGCGGTTCGCGTCGGGGTGCTCCTGCCCTCCAGGCGGCCCCTGCGGGTGCGAGCCGCGCTGGACCGCGCGCTCAGCACCATGGCCGAGAGCGGAACCCACTTCTTGCCCTACAACCTGAGCCTGGACGTAGTGGCGCGAGAACCGGCCGATGGAGACCCCGAGTCACTCTTCCGCTGTGTGTGTCAGTCCATAGTGGTGCAGGGGGTCTCCGCCGTGCTCGCTTTCCCTCAGAGCCAGGACGAACTCGTGCAGGTGGAATTTATGTCGTCGTTTTTGGAAATCCCCTTCGTGAGCATCATTGAACACGGAGAGCCGCTTAAAACTCAGGTAAAGTCACTCGATTTATTTGGTTACTTCCAGAGCTTGTTTTTTGTTCAAACCCACAGCATTTCCTACGAAAACAGTTCAAAAGCACAAAATACATAATCTCCTCAACTCTGCACAGAAGAACAAATACGCACTACACTGGGCACACTCTGGCTAAGGAGTCTACATGTTATATTTCATAGAATGCTATAAGAACTCAAAGTTCATGTGATAAGTAGGTTAATTCATAGCCTGCGCTGTCTGAAGGGTTAACTTTCTGTCGAGCCAAATGCGTAACAGCCAAGGGGATGCGCTTTAACGCACACCAAAATGTGTTGAATTAAGATTTGTATTAATGAACCAGTCTTGGCAGTGCTTTGCTCGTGTGAATCCTGCTGCATTATCTCTGTTATTTTGTGTACTTTTAAAAGGAGATTTCATGTTTTGCGTTTAGGTCCAACTGTTGCCAAGCGCTCTCTCCACCTCTGCCTGCTTTGGCAGGGGTTTAATTAATGAACTGACCCGTTACGCACTGACAGCTGTCCACTTAAGACATATTCACCGGGGCTTGTACGGATCGATTGTATTGGCAGGCTATTCCACCTCACACAAGATGGCTGTGTTTAACTCCAAACCGGGATACCTATGCGGCTATTGGACATTATATGCTTAAAAAAAATCCCTGAGTATTTCATATAGAATCACCAGACATTACTACACTTTAAAAAATAAATAATTAAAGCATGAAATAAAAGATTAAGATCTGGTTTCTGATCGTTATGATATGACCTCTAAAAAACAACAACATCCAAAACAGTATTTTGTTACAGCGTCTGGCCGTGATAAAGGCCAGGCCATGTCTTTTATGTTGGAGGTTAAGCTACCATTTCACTCAACACCACTGATTAAAAAACAGTCGACCTGCTTATGTAGAATATAGTATCAATACTATTAGACCTACAAAACATTTAAACCCAAGTCTGGAAATGACCATGCACTATACGGACAAAAGTACTGGGGCACAGCTCTTAATAATTGAATTCCAGTGTTTTATTTAGTCCCATTGCCACAGATATATCAAATCAAGCACCTAGCCATGCAATCTGCCTTTACAAACATTTGTAAAGGAATGGGTCGCCCAGTAAATTTAAATGTGGTATTGTAAGTGGGATGCCGAAACATTTTGTGAAATTTCTTCCATCTAGATATTCCATGATCAACTGTGACTGGTATTACTGAAAAGGATGTTTTTAGGAACAACAGATAGTCAGCAATGAAGTGCCATACCACATGAAGTTACAGAGCAGGGTCACAGAGTGGTGTGGCACATGGAAAATTGTCACCAACACTCTGTTGACTTAATAACTGCACAGTTCCAAATGTCAAGTGTCAGATGGGGCGATGGAGCAGTAGATGAAGCACACTGCCACTGGACTTTGGAGCAGTAGAAACACGATATGCGAAATTAAGAATCTTGCACCTTTCGGCACTGTGATGAACAACTCTGGGTTTGACAACTGCCAGGAGAATGGTTCCTGCCTGACCATAGTGCCAGCTGTAAAGTTTGGTGCAGGAGGGTTCATGCCATGGTGGTGTGTTTCAGTGCACTGACCACAACCACACTGAAAACCTTTGGGATAAACTAGAATGGAGATTGTCAGCCAGGTCCTCTTGTCCAACATCACTGTCTGACCTTAATGTTCTGGATGAATAGGCAAAAACAACCTTTTGACACCTACCCAGAAGAATGGAAGGTATTGCTAAACTGCAAAGGGGAGGACAAAAAGAATGTGGACTTAGAAAGGGGATTTCATTAAAGGTCCTGTAGATATAAACTCTAGGTGTCCCAATTGTGTCGCAACTCTCAGGCATGTGTTATTTTTATAGGTATCTTACAAATAACGTTTAGCTTAATTAGCATGTTTCGTACCATAGACGTATATGTGTTGTATAATATTTATTAGATAATGTTTTGATTGTTTATTATTTATTCAGAAATGCAAATTATTGTGAAAGCTCCACAACTAACTATCAATACACTGGTGATAGGCTTAACAATACCTATTTCCTCTGAAACCACCACACCTGTGCCCACAGAACGCTTGTTGTTGTGGTCAGTTGACAACACATAAATATAACTCCACCCAAACCTGTAATTTTCATACTGTCTTTCTTGTTTGTTTGTTGTTGATTGACTACTGTTTAAAATTATCAGTTTTTTTAGAATGATAAAAACCCCAGTTTTTTTTTTATGATGCTCATTGTTCATAAATCCATTTCCAGACTTATAATATGATAAGGCACGATTTTCCAAACAATATGATCAAAGCAAGAGTGTTTTACACAGACAAAGAGAATTGGAAACAAGAATACTTTTATTGTTGTGTTTGCATCTATGAGCTACACCAGTAACAGTGTATTTAGAGTATTGAGTGCATGGATTTGAACAAAGTAATTTAACCTTAGCAATTTTATAATCCACCTTCTAACTACTAAAGCCAAGTTATACACTTACTCAAACTTAAGTAGCTGATTTGCACATACTTGTATTATAGTGTCCCTTTAACGGTTCCCACTTTGGCCCTGCCTCTCTCAGCTAGCAGAAAGTATGTCTTCATATCTGTTCTGAAATAGCTAAGTCTTCCAGATAATGCGAGTTTGCTGTGTGTTTTGCACCTGTCTTGGCAGCTGTGTTTGGCTGCCTTCGTTTACTGCAGGAGCTGGCATGCTCCAGCAGCACAAAAACCACTTACATCACGAAGTACATTAAGAAATTAAAAAGGGGGAAAACCTTGCACGCAGTAAATCTTATGGCCTGCAGGGGAAAGCACATACATTTTTCTTCTTTAAAATCCACTCATTAAAAGTAATTGTGGATTCACTTTATAAAAAAATAAAAGGCTACACATCTTGTTCTCTGAAATTCATCAGGTTTCATCAGATTCATCCACCTCAGTTAAAGCACTGAGCGGAATATGTGTAATTATTGTGCTTGATCAACAATTTTTGACTACAGTTCTTTCAGAAAATAAAGAGACTTACTGGTTCTGAGCTTGTGAAAGGACTCGTGTAAAGCTTTCATGGCAAACTGAATGGCAAAGTATAACTGCAATGATAAAAGCTTTTACTCACTGTCAATAAAAGCTCATATTTACCACCAGTCTTCCTATCTCTCTTCCACACTCTGCAGTATAAAACTAAATCTTGTCCTGTCGCTTAATACATCAAGCAGTCAAAACTGTAAGAGGTAGCACTTGGGGATCATTGGTCTGCAGTACTGTTACAGCTAAAGTGAAAAAAATATGTTCTTAGATCTGACTACACTGACATTGTGGGTTTGATGGTTCTCAGGGGTAAGCAAAATAGTGCACTAAGACACTGAAAACAAATAACAAACATTTCTGTAAAAAAGTGACATATTTTAGAAGGGAGCATGTGCTGTAGTTTAACTTCTATTATGTTTCTGTGTTATCTTTCTAAAACTACATCGGAATTTGGAATTGCACCCCAACTATATTAGTAGGCTTACACGCTTAATAATGGTGTAATAATGTGTGTACAATGTTATGATAAATATCATCAAGTTTATGCAACAATACATTTTATAAAGTTAAAAATAGTTAAATAGATGAAATGTGTATGCTAGTAATATTGAAAATAATTTGTTGCAAATAGTTGCAAGTATTCCTGTTACAATCATGAAAATTAAGCTGATTATAAGTTTTAATATAAATAACTTGACATTTAATAAATAATAATTTGATTGTGTGTTTATTGAATGCAACAAATGATGTAAAAGCCTAAAGCGATTTTCTTACTATCTAATTGATTATTAACTAATACTGATTACTGCCAGAATGATGCACCCAAGTACTCACACAAATGCCTACACATATCCAAATATATGGAATTAACTACACAGCTAACAAGTAGCACACACTCAGTGCTCCCCTCTATATTTTACTATCAACATTTTACAGCTCCAAGCCAGAAATTAAAACTTTATTTGTGATGGTTCTTTTCGCTTCAGTTATCCAAGTGAATGCCTTTACTGCTTTCTTGTATTAAAATTTAGTTTCCTGGACCCAGTACATTAAATTTTTTTCCTATAAAATATTATAAGGTTTGGGAATGCAGAGCAGGGAATTATTCTTTACAGAATATCTTCAGATCAATTAGGACTTTCCTCTTTAACTCACACCACAATCTGGCTTTGGGGATTCAGTTCTGAGCAGGCTGTGGCAGATTTTGTGTTCAGTAAACCCTTTTTGTGTTGATCCGGACATGTTTTGAATCATTGTTTAGCTGGAAGATACACTCTTGACCCATTTTTAGATTACTGGCAGAAGATAGATTTTGATGGGGAAAAATGCAATGCTGTTATTTGGTAATATATGTTGTAGGTAGCGACAAAAACGGAGCGAAAGGCTCTCTAACGCATGAAAACTAAAAAGGTGAAAAAGGGCGCGCCCTTTAAGAAGTCTTTAAGAAGAGGAGCCGGGGCAGGTCTCAAATGGAGGCACGCAGCCGGCTGAAGCGAGGCTCGATAAGAGCTGGGATGGGACAGAACGGGGAAACCTGGATCTTTCCCTAAAATGGCTAAATACCTCAGAGGTTTCCCTCGTACACATCCTTCAGCTCTAGGCAGGGCTTAGCATTATATATTAAAAGCTGTCACATGTGTCTGTAGCAGTTTGCTCGAATCTGTGAGTTCACTGTGCTTTTTCTTCCGAGTCTTAAAAGTTTTAAATATAAGTTTCTGCAACTATGTGTCTGCAACCTATTTCTTTTGTTATCTCTCAAAGACCACGGACCAACTACCATCCTTCTGCCAATAACCTGATCTACCCTTCTCTACTGTCTCAGTCTCAATTAGCAGTGGTGGGTGAGTTATGGAACTGCCAATCTGCAGTGAACAAGACTGATTTTATCCCAGTCTTGGCTTCCCACTACTCCCTGGACTTCCTGGCACTGACTGAGACCTGGATATCTCCCCAGAACTCATCCACACTGTTACGAGATGTGGTGTTTTTTATTAGGAACCAGGTATGAAAGACAGATGTATCCCACGATGTATAATAATAATGGGGAAATAATATAGAACAACTAAAAATCGATTAAAAGCGGAGCATAAGGCTCCTAAATACAAAAAAAACTAAAAGGATGAAAAGGCACACAGATGTGTTGCGTCCCATCTGGGAGCAACGCGCGAACATGCCAAGCCGAAGAAGCCAAGCTGGGAGGCGTCCCATTCAGGACGAGCAGCCGGCTGAAGTGAGGCTAGTTAAGAACCGATGACGGAGAAACGTAAACTCAAGCATACAAGGAGCGCACGAGTGTGGGACAGGAAACCCTCAAAGTGCCCCTAACATACTAAACACCTCGGGGGTCCCCCCCATACATGCCCATCGACCCTAAAAAGCCCCCTGACGTTACCACTATCCCTAAAGGTGCGTGCTAGGGTGCGAGCGCGCCGGTGGTCGGGCACACGTACTGTATGGAGATTGAACGACGATGGAATAATGATGACCTGGCACCGAACAGCGTTAAAACCCATGCCTATATAGCACCAGAAGCAGCTGTTCGGAATCAGGTCGCAATCAGGAAAATGGATGTAGGCCATCTCACCGATAGCTCTGTAATGGCGACCGGCGAGGACGGCCGAACACTCCGGGGGAAGGTAGGAACCCTAACAAAGAGAGTATAAAAATCCACCAAGCCAACCATGGTCTCACTTTGAAGCGCAATCTGGCAACAGTATTGGCCATAATTTAATGGCTAGATTAATCTGAATGGTAACAGGCAAAGGATTTAGGCTACCAATCAGAAGGTTGCTAATGCAAATACTGGGTCTGCAGAGCTGCCCTAGTTATTCTCTTGGGCAAGTCACTCCGGATAGAGAAGCAACTAACTGCTGTGCATGTTACCCTTAGCACCAAGCAATGCCATTATACTGACACTCAAGCGTACGTGTCTATAGAGGACAACATTTGCATGTTTTCGGAAATCCCTCCATAAGGGGAAAAAGAAAAGCCTTATTATTGTCATCTGCATCCTCCAGGGACACCGTGGGTAAAGATAAGATCTAATCTGGATTAGTAGCAAAAGTTCTCCTTTATTGCTCAGCTATTATTCAAGGTTACAGCATTGCCATGGGACTGTGTGCCTCACTCGAGCTTTCTCTGGCAGGTTAGTTATTTTCTCACTAGCCTTGTTGCAATTGTTATCAAATACCGTATGCATGTCCAGTAAATACATTTGTTTCTGGCAAACAATAATATTTAGCAAAAGGGAGACTAGTGTGGAGCGTTAGTAAACGCAATATCCGCAGTACTCTTTAGTGTTTCCTTCAAGGGACCCGATTTTAATGAGCGAATAAGGCTTATGTGGCAGAAATGGGAAATATTCTGACTTCTGACCTGCGTTGCATTGCAAAAAAGGTCAAGCTGACAGTCGTCATCTCATCAGCAAGCAGCGCCTGTGTTCCGCGAGTCCTGCGGAAAGAAGGAGAGGGGTGGAAAGGGGAGGAGAGAGGAGGATGGCAGGCCTTTCATCCTGGCCACACCTGACCTTCATGGCCATCTTATCAGTGAGAAAGGTCAGAACAGAGCTCCTGAAACCCGGATCGATCCAAAGGCCCAGTGTGCTGCTTTTTTCCTTCTTTATTTATCTTAGCAGACATGCTGCTCAGGGTGTTTCTCAGGGCGATGGTGAGAGTCAGATAAGCATCTATTAATGTTGCAGATCTCATGCTTTCTTCCATACTCTTGCCCTCCGTTCTTGGTTGTGAGCCAGATCGTTCTCGTCCCTTCCTCTTTTTGGAAGGAGGAGGTCAAATGGACGTACTTGTAGAATGCTCTGGCTCACAGTAATTAGCCCATATCACAGGGTTAGGCAGCACCATTGACGGTGTATTTCTGTGGTTAAACAGGGTCTGCTTACACTGGTTTCAAGTGAAATGTAAATAAGGTTTCTGTAGGGATTACGATCTTGATTTAAGATCCGTATTACCTTTTCTATAAAAAGTTGACCCTGGATGGTACTAACAGGCTCGTCATTAGGACGAGCTATGACGTTTAGTCTACTTCTGTACATCGCTCTGAATAAGGGTGTCTGGTAAATGATAGAAATGTCAAATAAGATAGTTTTATTGTTAAAAAAAACATTGTTTACACTACAGCAATAAAATAAATGTAAAATGATAAATCAGTAATCATGAGAAAATCATATTGTGAGCAGTGAGCCGAATGTGGGACTATGGGACTGCGGTGGCCTTATGGTTAAGATACTGGACTATGGACCAGAAGGTCCAGGATTTAAATCTCACCTGTGCCACAGTTGGGTCCCTGAGCAAAGCCCTTAACCCACAATCGTATGGATTGTAAGACTGTATTAATTGTACATTTAAATAGAAATGTATCGTCACACCCCTCGATGTAATACCTGCTGGAGACAATAAAGCTACAACTGGGCATGTACAAAAGTTCCCACATGGTCCACTGTCTTGCCCTGCATGTCTGTTTTGCAAGGGAAAGCGTGACTGCAGATAAAAAAGTAGAAACAAAGAAACACTAGCTGCCACATCCCTAACATAATAAAAAAAAAAACAGAGAATGTAAGTGAATCCCATGTACGGTTCTCACCCTGTCCGGGCTTCTTAAGTCAATATTAATGGCTTTGTTTTATCTCCATTTATCATCTCAGCAGCACAATATATGTTGCAAGATAAAACAATTTGGAGATCATCCATGAAGTGTGTATATTAGAACTCAACGGGCTTTCTAAAGGCTTGTTTACAGCACGGCCGAGGAGCTGGTGAAATTATTTAGATGTGCTGGAAATGAAACAGTGGATCACATACAGATTACAAGCTATACTGTGCTTCATTAGCATTATAGTATACACCACTCTGACTCTAGTGCTCAAAAGTCCATACTGCCGTGCAGGCAGAGCACACAAACACACACACACAAGCACACACACACATTTCAGACTTGGCCAAAAAATACACAATATTTCACTATTACCCAGCAATCATGGTCAATTAGCTTGACACTTTTCTAGCTTTTATCTCTTAAACCAGAGGCCTCATCTGTTATTTACGTGTTATAGGCCTCGGCATGAATTATTCAGGCGCGAGAGGAAAATTTGCAGCTCCTGTCTTTCTTCAGCCAGGCCGTAAATTCACGGATGGAGAGCGAGAGCGAGAGTGAGAGCAGAAGGTTGGGTGGTGGGGCGGCGGGACGGTGAATGGCTGGAGGCAAGTGGCCCCAGGGGGGTCGTAGACTTACACAGGCAACATCATAAAGTTACCATTAGAATGCTGTATTTATAACAGTCCGTCGCTGATGGTGGTGCTGCAGAGAAAACCAGAGTGACATGTCGCCACCTCGTCGCAATCCCTCCAGAGCGGGAACGATTAAATGGACAAATGTCCACAATATGAAAATGATTCCATTCTACGAAAAAGTGAAACTGCTGCCAAGCCAACAAGCACAAGTGATTTCAAATTTAAATTGATTTCTATAGTGTTTTTTACAGTCGTGCATTGTCTCAAAACAGCTTTACAATATTATATTAACTTGTAAGGACAATCCCAAATTGAGCAAGCCTAGGGCGACAGTGGAAAGGAAAAACTCCCAGAATATAGAAGGAAGAAACCTTGGGAGGACCAAGACCTAATAAGAGCCCTGATCTTTATGGGTGACCTAGATGTTAATTGAGATAATGAAGTTGTAGTAATAGTGCAATTAAGTAAATTATATAATTGAAATCAAGAATACAATTAGCACCGCTGCCTCAAAGCAAGAAGGTCCTGTCCAGGTTCTGTCCCAGGGTGGAGCATCCTGGGTCCTTCCTGTGTGGAGTCTGCATGTCCTCCCAGTGTCTGTGTGGGTTTACTCAGGGTACTCCAGTTTCCGCCCACAGTTTAAAGA